>PVJA010000377.1:0-73342 GCA_004027025.1 Myocastor coypus | reverse complement strand
AGGGGAAGACATGATTTGGGCTCAGTATCTGTTTCCCTCATTTTTTTATAGTTTTATTCTTTACTTTAAACAGTATCTTCTTCATGCAAGGAAAAAAATTTAAAATATTAACAGTAGGGCCGGTGAGATAGCTTAGCAGTCTAAAGCACCTGCTTAGGCAAACTTAGGCAACTGCAGGGACCGTGGTTCGATCCCCGGCACCACATGCCACACCAGCACCACCCCCAGGGCAGGCTGAGCTAGCCATAAGTAAATAAAATTTTAAAAACTTAGTAACATATTTTAAATTGCTGGTTTAAACTGTACCCAAAGAAAAGCAGTTAGTATTTTGGAATTTCTTTTCAGTATTTCTCCTGCTCTATTATTTTATTTTTATAGTGCTGGGATAGGACTCAGGCCTCAAGTATGCTAGGCCAGTGCTCTACTACTACTGAGCTACATCCTCAACCATTTCTGTGTATATTTAAAATGAGATCATATCAACTGTGTTTATCCTTCATATTGACATTTCCCTATATTAGTATTTGTAATATAATTTTAGTAGTTGAATATTTCATTTTGAGTGTTATATTTATGTAAATTAAAATTTTTAGACACTTAAATTATATCCAACTTCATTACAAATCCCACTATAGTTTAATATACTTGTATCTAATTGTAATCTAACAAGAACTTCAGATTATTTTGTTAAGAGAAATTATAACACCATGACTAAAATGGAAAGTATGGACAGATTTTTAAAAATATCTTTTTTTTTTTTTTTTTGCGGGACTGGGGTTCGAACTCATGACCTTGCACTTGCCAGGAAGGCAATTGTGCCACGGAGCTATCTCCCCAGCCCCAAAAATATCTTGACATATCCCATATACTGTTTTTTAAAGATGCAAACCTACTCCCACCAGTGTCCATGTCATAGCTTTTTAATATGTAACTATCAATTTTTAAAATCTTTGCCAATTTGATAGATTAAAGATTGTACATACAGACTATTGTAATTTTCATTTCGTTTTATGTATTTAGTACAGTGTCTACAAGGTCTCACTGCACAGATTGGACTGTGATCACTGTAGTGATCCTTCTGTTTTCAGTCTCCTAAGCTCTGGGATTACAGGTGTGTGCCACCATGCCCAGTCTCAATCACCAGCTCAGCAAGCCCCGGGGGTGGGGGTGGCAGGGCCTTCCAGAGATTGAACGCTGGATGCTGCTTTAGTCTGCTGAACTATCTGGCCAACCCTCATTTCTTTATTAGCAAGGTTGACAATGTTTTCTACATTTACTGTATTCTTTATTTTTAGCACATCTTTATTAATGGTATGTTGTCCAGAATTTAAAAAAAAAAATCACAAGGTTTGACTTTTTCCTTATTTCCTTTGTTCAGAAAAAAACTAAAAACCCATGAATTCTTTAGTTGCTGAAGATTGAACCAAGGGCCTCAACTATGCTAGGCAAGCACTCTAGGAGTCTAGCTACACCTCTGGTTTCTAAAAGCCGAAATGTTTCACCACTGGAGTTGTTGGGGACGGCATGGACCTCTCCTGTGAGTGTGTAAAGCACAGGCTGAAAAGCAAGGGCTGCCTTTGTTCTGCAGCCAGGACTTGTCATGCAGTGCAGAACTGTTTCCATGCTGGGAGCAAGGGACAGGACTTCTAGGTCCACTCCCCAGGGCTCTTCCTAACTCAAAGACAGAAACAGGAATGTCTGAGCTTATGTCACACATGTGCAGGCAGGAAACAGTGACCTGAGCCACATTTTTCTGTCCCTCACAAGACCAAGTTCCCAGGAACTAAGGAGTAATTTAGAGCTAATGAGTATCTGAAGTCTGAAGTTCCTTTATCTTCACTGTCTTCATTAACTATTAAGGAACTATATTGGAAAAATTAAAATCTAGTTGATTTTTTAAATGCTTGAAAACTTAGTAACTGAAGCCTCTTCCTGAGCATAGGTCATTCAAAGCAACTCCAGTGATCTCCGCAACTGGTGGGGGACTTGGCCTGGAGTGACCCTTCTGGTCCCCTTTCCACCTGGCGCATCTCAAGTTAAGACCTGAGCCAGGGAGCTTCTCACTTTCTACAGCTCTCTCTCCTAAACTGGGAGGATGGATGGTCAGTACATCTATGCTAGACAGGCAGATGCTTCAAGATGAAATGCTGCGCACATACTAAACAGCAACGTTAGCCACCATCACTACTGGCAGGTGAGCTGAACTTCCCCGTTTGTGCTACATGGTAAAGAAGGAAACAAGTAGGCCTTGGAAGGAATAAGAGACTGACTGGAAGCAATGAAGGGGACATAGCAGGTCAAGGATGCTTTTGTTTACAGAGGGATAATTCAGTCCAATGCAAGCATGAGGAATTTTCCATAATTGACATGTGGAAAATGTTAACACTGTGTTTCAATGTCTATTTATATATTTACCTATAGTTGTTGCTTTGGTATACCTGGCGCAATTTTGAGCTGGTGCTGGCCAGCTTGACCTGTCCTAATCCCATTCTTATTTACTGAGAGCTGTGTACTTCTGTGTGATTCCAATAATCACTAGACTTGAACACACTTTCAGGAAAAAAAAAAAAAAAAAAGCTTCACAAACTTCATAAAAACACAGTTTCTTTTTAAAGGTTACAACAAACAAGAGTCTAGTAAAGTGATACGTTCACTGCCTTGTTCTCCTGTCACCTAGAGCAGGCTGCCCACAAGATTATGATAATGGTCCAAGTGAGGAGTGAGGGGCCACTTGTCCCCAAATCCTTCAGGTAAAAAATAGGACTTCCCTTCAGTCTTCTAAGCAAGGAGGCCCTCAGGGAGCGCCTCTCATTGGGCGGGGAATGAAACACAATGCTTATTTCAAGGCTGCTTTTTTCCAGTGGCTGAGGGGTAGACAAAGAGAACAGTAATACTTTGTGATGGTCCAGAGGTGGCGCATAATGAACTGAGAGAAAACAGGCCTGGAGGCAAGATCTGATTTCTCTGAGCCAGTGTGAAAACAAAGCCTTGATCTCTAGTTATGCCCAAGTTCAGCCACTGCAGGATGATGGCACTATGACGTTAAAGGTGTCAGTGCCAAGAGCTCAATAAAGCTGCACAAAACCGAACACCACATAGAACACAGCCAGCACATCCAGTTCTCACTGGCAGGGCATTCATGGAAAACCAGTGTGGGGACCAAGGTAAAATTTTATTTTCCAAAGAACAAAGACTTCTAAGTCCCAGTTACTCTTCGCCTGGCAAAGCACCTGGTGGGGGCGCACTTCCAATGCCCTTCACTGTTACCCCCTCCTGCGCTCCCCCTCACTGTGGTGGCAAAGGGCTGACTTTTCTCCTATTGCATCTCTCGCCCCAATGTCTTGAAAGCAGCAGACGACAGCTCCATAGAAACGCTCAGAGCTGCACAAAGGTGAGACCACCTCAGATGCTAGTGTAGCAAAACAGCATCTGGAATTCCCAAGCAGTAGTGAATAACAGTAACATATTTTACTCTGGATCCATTAAAGATGACCATCTGTCTGATTATAATCAGAATCAACCTTCAAAAATGCAGCTTTAGGTCTGGGGAGAGAGCTCAGCCGTCTAAGTGCCTGCCTGGCAAGCCTGCCTGGGTTCGATCCCTGGTGCTGCATGCAGTGTGGACCCTATGCCAAGGCAGCCACTGAAACCAGGTGTGGTGGCGCTTGCCTGTAATCCCAGTGTTGGAGAAGTTGGCACAGGAGGGTCACCATGAGTCCGAGGTATGTAGGGAGATCCTGTACCAAATATATAAATAAGTAAGTAAATAAATAAATGATTTTTAAAAATTAAAAAATCAGATTTCTATAGGACTCAAATCCAATTTTTAATACATAAATCTGAGAACATGACAATCACTATAAAACTTATAGTCTGTGATTTTTAAATCTCTAGCTCCATTTTCCATAAAATATATATAAAATACTTAAAGGTTTAGCGTTTATTCTTTTTTTTTTTTTAAGTGTATTTTGTTGTTACAGAGTCTCACTACACAACTCAAACTCAAGATGATTCTCTTGATTTCAGCCAGTGTGGTGTCAGAAAACAGAATCACATGCACCTGTGAAGCTTCGCACCCTCCCCAGCACTGAGGTTACAGGTGTGCACCTGGACTCTGGCTGGCTCAGCCTACCCTGGGGGCTAGCATGGCACGTGATGCCAGGGATCAAACTACAGTCCCTGCACTTGCCTAAGCAGGCATTTTAGTTTGCTGAGCTATCTCACTGGCCCCTAGAATTTATTCTTGATATACATAAAATCTTACTATCTTACTATCTTCCTGGTGAATTCAGTCTATCAACTTATGGAAAAGGATGTGTTGGTAAAAGCACTGTGTAGCATATGCCTATCATCCCAGTTACTCAGAAGGCTGAACCAGGAGCATTTAAAGTTTAAGGCCTGTCTGGGCAACTTAGTGACACTTTCCTTATTCATAGATAGCCAGACAGATAGACGACAAAAAATAAGAGACATAGTAGCTTATCTGAATGCAGGTAACTCGGTAATCCATGAGTTCATTCTCTAATACTATATAAAAAGAGGGAGGTACTGTATGTTTGTGTATCAACACTGGAAAGTATGCAATCCTCATGCACCATTAAAATATTAAAGCATACCACAAGGAATGTTAAGAATAGCTTTACTCAAACTTGCAGTTTTAGAATTTATCAGGGCCAGAGACAATGGAAGTATCAAAGATTAATGGAAATCTGTGTTCAAGAGTCCCATGGGATCCTTAGTGCAAATGTCAACCACGGGTATTATGTCAGCCTAAGCTTTGAGCATCATCCAAACAGGAAAGCCAAGGTTGAGTATTCACAAAATGCAGCTTCCTACTGGGGAGAGCCATGAAGGCAGGAAACTCTATTTGCAAAAATAAGTGGATGAGAATCATTTCACCAATTCAGTCCAAAACACGCATGCTCAGTACAGTTGTGCTGCCCTCCTCAATTATTGCTTTGCCTGGTGGGGCTGGCAGAGAATGACCCTCCGCAAAGCTGCTGTGGAGTCATGGCTTGGAGGAAGTGGTGTGCTGATGCCATAAAAAAGCCACCCTCAAACACAAAGGTAGTTTAAATTGCGTCTGCGTATAGCTCAGAGGAAACAAACAGCTCAGCTAATTTTGACTCAAAATAAACCCGAGAGACCAGTTTACCTTGGACATGGCTACACACATGCAGGAAAAGTGAAGGTCAGCATTTATCCAGGGATTTTGGTCTGTGCCAAAAGGGATAAAAGGGCAGGGTTATGCATCCTGAGGTCAGGAGTGAGAGGAGATGCATCCAGCCAGTGTGGTGTCAGAAAACAGAATCACACGCACCTGTGAAGCTTCGCGCCCTTTTCCTGTGAGACAGGTGGCCCTCATCACCTTACTCTCCACAACACAGAGACAATTTTGATGCCCCTTCTGGAAGCCAGACTGTGAGCCTTAAGCCCATGGTCTGTCCCTTGTTGAGGTCCTTCCCAGGGTCTTCCTTCCACATTATTGTCCTTACAGGGCTAAGAAGAAAGGGGGGACTCCAAAAATACTCATGTCTTTCATTAAGTTTGGGCTGAACCACATGTACAATTTAAACTGACCAATGCTGAATTTTCAATTTTTTCGTCCTTTGTTTTACTGTTTAATATTTATTGAAATTTTCATTAGCATATATTCATGATATATAATGAATATATTCATCACAGGGAATTGGTACATGTACATATCACATCATCCCAGGACCCTGTGTCTATCTCCACAAAGTCTATCTCCTTGTTTTCTATGATCTTCCTTCCTTCCTTCCTTCCTTCCTTCCTTGCTTTTGTGTGTGTGTGTGTGTGTGTGTGTGCGTGCAGGGTCTCACTATGCAGCTCAGACTCATAGTGATCTTCCAGCTTTCTACCTCCCTAGTGCTGGGATTATAGGCATGTGCCACCATGCCCAGACTCCATCATCAGTTCAGCATGCCTGGGGCAGGGCCAGTGTGGCATGCAGTGTGAGGGATTGAACCCTGACCCCTGCGCTTACCTAAGTAAGCACTTAGTCCACTGAGCTATACTGCCAGCCCCCCCTTTTGTATTTTAGGGAAAGGTCTACAGGGTGTTCAGGGTCTCACTACTAGATCAGACTTAGTGATCTACCTGTTATAGCCTCCCAAGAACTGGGATTACCGGCACATGCCACCATGCCTAGCCAAAGGATCAAAATCATTTTTCTCTAAAAACTTTACTTTCTGAAAGAACACAACCAACTGCTATCAAAATTTCAAAAAGAGCCATATATATTTTTTTTTATAACTTTTAAATGACTTTACCTTTTTTGTTTGTTTGAGACAAGGTCTCACTATATAGTTCACACTTGCTTAGAACTTACAATGATCCCTTGCCTCAGCCTCCCACATGCTGGGGTTACAGGTATGTGCCACCATACCTGGCCTTGAGTGACTTCTACTTGAGAAGAGCTTTTGGGTGTGTACATCTGTGTGTTGGTGTGTATTGCTGGGGATCGAATCCAGGTGTGGTCTACTACCAACCTATATTCCCAGCCCTTTTTATTTTTGGAGACAGGGCCATGGTAAATTGCCTGCAATGGTCTTGAACTCGTGATATTTCTGCCTCAGCCTTTCAAGTGGCTGAGATCACATAGATGCACTACCAGGCCTGGTTTGGGAAGATCTCTGTCATTAGGGCTCTAGGTTGTTTTTTTGATCCTGGTGCTGTGTTGTTAATTTTAAGTGTTTACTTAATACAGTAAAAGATACTGAAAGAGCTCCTTGCTTCTGCACTTAAGGCAAATGCCTTGAGCTGATCTCAGAGCTGATGGCTTATTTTAACATTTTTATTTATTTAGTTAACTAGCTAGCTATTTTTAGAGGAAAATAAAAAAGAGTCATTGACCTTTAATATCTGAAACTGGCTGGAGCAATAGCTCAGTGGTCTAAGTGCCTGCCTGGCAAGTTCAAGGACCTGGGTTTGGTCCCCGGTACTCATGCTATGCCAGTCCTGCAACCCTGAGCCCTGAAATCAGGTGTGGTGAGGCATGCTTGTAATCCCAGTGCTGGGGAGGCCAGTACAGGTGGATCACTATGATTTTGAGCTGCATAGTGAGACCCTGTACCAAATAAATAAACAAATAAGTAGATTTTTTAAAAATGCAATATCTGAAACTATGTCACAAGCCTTCAAATTGGTAGTGAGGTTTTTAGATGAAAAAATTTAGGGACCAGATCACACATGGGGATACTAAAATATATTAAAGGATTCTTCCTGTGCTCTGAAGTTTGGCTATAACATTCAGGCTGGGCACATTTAGGAGAGAAACTGCTTCACCTCTATGGTCTGCCCGAGGGTGGAGTCACCTGTCCATTCCAACCCTGTGGTTTTTGTGGTTTAAGCATTTTTTTAGGTGGTACACCTTCAGTGATCCTCCACAGCTCGTAAAACCCAACATAACCTTTTGGGCTGCCTGGAAAAAACACACTGAGCAATAAGGGACAGAATGCTTCGTGGTCAGTGTTTCCAGCGTTGTTCTCTGGCCAGGAGAAATATCAACTCATAGGCATCTGGAAAAGAGACGGTCTAGAAGGAAGACGGGACTCTGCAGAATGTGAGCACAGCCCTCATGAAGTTTACCTGTCCATTCCTTGTCTATGTAGGCCAAGCCACAGGTGCCCGAGGATGAGGAGCGTCAGACACAACTCAAGGGCCAGCAGGGTTAACCGTGGGCTGACTTCCTGGGAGTGAAACATTGGAAGCTGGGGGGGTTGGGAAGTATCAGGGAAGCAGGAGATGTAGTTCAGGAAGCAGGCCCTGCATGACATGTCAGCATCTTCCATTAGAGCTTTCCTGCAGGTCTTGGCTCAGCTACAGGACTGAACTGAAGGCCCTTTGGCACCTGTGTGGCACGCACTCCATACTGTGCATTCTGGGTCACTCTGTGCCTGGCAGCTATTGAACAAAGATAGCAGAGTGAGACAGGCCACAAGGTAAACTGCAGTGCGGTAGAAAAAGCAGGGCCTAGAGATGCAGGGGTTCTGCAGAGGCCTCTGAGGTTTGCTTTCATTTCTACAGGCCCGAGTCACATAATTTCCTTTGCGGATTTTCATAATAACTAGTCAGTCTTAGAAAATGAATTGCCTGCCTAGCACCAGCAGCCTTGCTGGGTTCAACCCCGCATGCACTGCAAAAGCAGAAACTAAAAAATGAATTGTATGCTGAGAGTGAGAAGTAACACCAAAGGCTGTCTGTCTCTTCTGCAGGGTTAAGTCCTTTGCGCCTCTCTGTTATACTCTACAAGTCCTTTTGTCAGAACAATTTCCATGTTTCCAAGAGCTTCCTTTGTGCCTACCTTCCTCTTGTGAGAGCAACAACAAAGCGGCCCCCTGCAGCCAAGCCACCTAGCCAAGAGTACACTGGGCCCCTGGGGTGGGGAGAAGCAACTGAGCTGGAACAAGTTATGGGGAGCTGGCCTCGCCTGGAAGGGCCTACACCACAAGGAAAAAGGAACCCCCCCTCTCCATGACTCCAGTCTCTCCTTAGCCCTGAAGTGTAACTTGGGAACCACAGACCGGACACTGGAGCAAGCAGAGGCAACAGCAGTTGAGCCAGCAAATCGGCAGGCTCAGAGCAGAGAAGACAGACTCTACCTCTTGCGGCTGAGGGCACGCACAGGCTTTTTAGGTACCGGAGCCACATTCTTATCTTCCATAATTCTAATACTAAGAATGTGGGGAGCAGCTGCCACTGAAGAGTGATCACGTACTCATGTGGGGCTGGAGCAAGGTTGGTCCTGAAAACAGAGCACCCCGGGCAAGCCATGTGAACAAGTTGCTCCAGCTCCAAGAATTTGTGGGGCCCCAGGCTACCATGCAGGCAGGTTGCTAAGCAGAAGGGTGTCATGGGACATCAACCTGTCAAATGGATAAATAAATACCCTGCAGCGCTTGAGCAGTTCTTTCTTCAGGGACAGCGCGAGAGAGTGCTCCGCCTGACCTCAGCTTTCTGCATTCTGGTTCTTGTCTTCATTTCTGCATCATCCCCTTCCCTCCCCCACCTCCAACCTAAGAAAGCTTCACTGGACGCAGCATAAGAATAACAACAACTAGCTGGGCATGGCAGTGCACACCTGTAAACCCAGCACCAGGGAGGTTAAGGCAGGAGGATCACCATGAGTCCCAGGCCAGCTTAGGGTACATAGTGAGTTTAAAGCCAGCCTGAACTGCATAGCAAGACCCCGTCTCAAAACAGAACAAAACAAGACATAAAAGAACTAACATTCTGGAGTTTTCACTGCATTCCAAGGAGTATTTTAGGCACATTCATAAGAATTCATTCAAATCTCACAGCAATTCAAGGACATGCATATGATGATGACGATATTAAAGCACAGAGAAATTAAACAGCTTGACCAAGGCTGCACAGTTCGTAAGTGACAGAGATTATCTGAACTAAAATGGTTTAGCCCCGGAGTCCTTGCTTCTAGCCAGTGTGACTTCCCTGTGGCACCAGTCCTAGATTTCATGACTCCTTCACTGCTCATCCTTCTATACGGCCCCTCTACTAACGAAGCCTGACAGAGGCTTATTGCTCTCTGATTGTCTCACAATTAGCATTTTTTTTTTTTTTCTGTCTTTTGGAGACAGGGTCTCGCTATGCAGTTGAGGCTGGCCTTGAGCTCACTTTTGTAGCCCAGGCTGGTCTCGAACTCGCATGGATCCTCCTGCCTCGGCCTCCCGAGTGCTGGGATTACAGGCGTGAGCCACCACGCCCGGCTCACAATTAGCATTTTTCTTGGTTTCACTCATTATGAATCCTGATGACTTAGGTATATATTTATTAACTGGAGAACTAATAAATACTTACTGCATACCAGGAGTTGCTGAGCACTTTGGAAGCCATGTAGAAGACCCAGCCCTGTTCCAGCTCCCTGGAACCTTTCATTAAGCAGAAAAAGATTTACATACCATGCTAGAATTGGGACTTTCAGGGTTTAAACTGCAACTTGGTATATGCTACATCCTATCTCTGTACATACTGTATCCTATAGCCATATATTATATCCTGAACTCATGATAGGATAATTTCTAAAAAGCTCTTACAAAAACTCACCACAAGAACAGCAGCCACGGTGAAGATAGGTTCCCTGGACATCCTTCTCGGTTCCGAGACAGAGCTGGGTGAAGGGGATGGCAGCATGTCCCGCTCTTGCTGGCTGTGATCTGCTCTGAAAGAGCACTGTCTGTTGGAGCAGTGCAGTTGTGCCCCCATGTACACTACAGAGTAAGGGTGCACGCTGGGCAGACAACACCTGATGGGAGAGGCCGTGCTGTGTCCTCTGTTTACCATGGCTCATCACAGTACTCTGCTCACTCATGGACCCCTGCTGCCCCACACAGGCACTTCTTTATGTCTGTAGTCTTGCAAAGAGAGCTGCCAGGCACCAGCTGTCATATCTTCCCATCTTTATACGACTGCAGCACTTAGCGTGCTGCTTTGCATTTGACAGGGATTTCATACAGTCTAAATAATTCCTTTACCAAATTATTACAGTAGCACAAGTCTCCTCTGGAAAATGAGCAACATAGATACATTTAAAGAAGATAAATTATTCATTTTGCTGCTGTGTAGAAATACATACTGCTCTTGAGAATATTTCCTTCTAGGGCTGGAGAGATATCTCAGTGGACTAAGCGCCAGCTTAGGCAAACACAGAGACTGGGGTTCCATCCCCCGCTTCATATGCTGCACCAGCCCCACCCCTACGTGTGCTGAACCAGTGACTGAGTCTGGGTGTGGTGCATGCCTGTAATCCCAGCACTGGGGAGGCTGAAAATAGGAGAATCATTACAAGCCTGAGCTGGACAGGGAGACCCTACACAAATTAAAAAACAACAACAAAAAATTTTTTTTTCTAGATTTTATATATCTTTAAAATATTCTAAAATTAGAATTATAATGTGTGTAGTTTTGGATCTAGCTTTTGTTATCTTTCAGGCCACTAAATATCCTTTGCAAATGTGATGACTGTAATATTTCTTTAACATTCTTCTGTTGTCTGTCATTTAGTTCTTCCTAGGCCTTTATAATTATCCTGATGTCAATTATGCTGATGTCAACATCCTTACATAAAATTCTTCTGTGCATCTCAGAGTATGCCATACAGTAAATTACAAAAACAGGTACAGGTAAAGTGTACCAAAGAGTTGGAGCAATTACTACTTGATATATAGTGAAAATGGCTGCTGAGTAGGTGTTACGGGTTATACCTAGATTTCCCCTCAAAGCCTCAAGTGTCCATAGGCAAGCCTTGTGGGAGGTAACTGGGTCACAGGGGTAGGAGGGTGACACTGATAGATATCAGTGGATTAACTCACTGGTGAGTTTACAGGTATAATTTGGGAGGTGAAGTCTGCAAGAGGAGATGTGGGACTGGGCCTCAGCTTTGAAAGGGTCTTCTATCTCCTTCACTCCTTCCTCAAGCGCTCTGCCTATTCCCCATCTGCTAAACCCTGTGCCATGCCACCCTGACTTGGAGCCAGCTGTCTTGGAGCCAGCTGGCCAGTATCTGAAACCTCTAAAATCTGTAAGCCCATAGCCGGGTGTGGTGGCGCATGCCTGTAATCCCAGCACTTTGGAGGCTAAGGCAGGAAGATTGGTGCGAGTTTGAGACTAGCCTGGGCTACAAAAGTGAGCTCAAGGCCAGCTTGAACTGCACAGTGAGACCCTGTCTCAAAAAGACAAAAATAAATAAATAAGTAGAATAAAATAAAATAAAACCTGTGAGCCCAAATAACCCTTTCCTACTTGAAGTCCTGGGTCCCAGGCCCTGTGTCTCAGTGAGGAGAAAGTAACTAAGACAGACTCTGGTACCAGAAGTGGGGTTCTTGTTGTGACTACCTGACCATGGTGCTCAGAGGCTTACAGAAGGAGTTTGCAAAGGCCTGAGATGCTGGCTGGAGATGCAACCCCGGCATGCTGTAAGTCAAAACGGATGGAAGTTGTTAGTCAGAGCTCAGAAGACCAGAATGTTGGTTTAAAGTAGATGGAAAAGACTAGGCTCAGGAGGCTTCTGTTGGGAACAAGGACTCCATTGGCAGCTGGAATCTTGGCCATGTGTATTATAATCAGGCAGAAAAATCTGTCCACATTTTGCTCCTGTCCTGAGACTTACAAATTAAAGTTAGGAGCAGTGGATTAATTAACCTGGCAGAAGAAATAGTCAAGGTTGCCAAACATCTGCCAATTCTACACTGAAAATTTAGCCCAACTGAATGATTTGAGAAGTTTTGAGTTTGGCCAAAAACGAAACTTTGGGTCAAGTTGAGTCCTGGAAAGATGGAATAGACGAGAGTTTGGATGCTAAAAAGACCAGCATTATAAAGAAGCCAAGTATTGGACAGTGGGAAGGATCCCTACTACTAGATAATAAGAAGGAAGGTATGTCAAGCTAGAGGAAGCTCCACCCTTCACAGGCTCAAAATCAACAAATATGAAAGATTTTTCTTTGCTTTGCCTTTTATTTTTTAAAACAAAACAAAACAAAAAACAAACAAACAAACAAAAAAACCCAGGGATCAAACTCAGAACTTTGTGTTTGCCAGCTAGGCACTTATGCTGCTGAGCTATCTGCGCAGCCCAAGATTTCAGAAGAAGTGCTGGGAGGCCACGCACTGGATACCAAAGAAGACAGTGTGGGAAGTTGTGAGAGTAAAGCTGAAAGTGGAGTGGAGACCCCAGGATGCTGGAAAAGTCAAAACTGTAGAAAGTCTGAGGGAAGCCTCAAGGAATGAGGAAAGCCAGCCCAAGAGAGAAGCCAGGAGGGCTACAGTAACCAGATGTGCCACAAAGGCGGGGCCTCATGCCCTTTGAAGTTCACATATCACCCCAATGTGGCCAGGGTACTGGATACAGAATTAGAGGATTTCATGATTGCCCTAGGAACTTAGCTATTGCTTTGGTCCCATTCCTTTTGGAATGGGAATGTGTACCCTGTGCCTTTGTGCACTAGAAGTGTTTAACTTTCTTTTGATTTTTACAGGTGCTCACAGCTAAGAGTTTGCTTTAAGTCTCAGAGGAGACTCTAGATTTGGACTTTTCAGCAATGCTGAAACTCTTAGGGCTTTGGCAACTCTTGGAGATAAACTAAATGTATTTTGCACAAAGGGATTAGCATAAGTCTTTTAGGGGTCCAGAGAGGAGTATAACAGTTTATATTTAGGTGTCACCCAAAACTGACTGTACTCACAGGTGGGACCTTTGGGAAGTGACTAGGTCATGGCCTGTGACTTTCGTTGGAGGATTAGTGCACTAATGAGTTTATAGTTCAATGCAATTTGGGAGGTGATGACTGGCGGAGGACGCGGGTGACTGCACTGTGGCTCGGGAAGGTTCATCTGCTTCTCTTCCCTTCGGCACTCACTCTGCTTCCTGCCCACCACACCATGAGCAATTTTCCTCTGTGCTTGAAGGAGGGAGGAGAGTCCCCAGTAGTGAGACTGAGGCAGGGCCTGGGGAGCAGCTCAGTCAGATGTGGCTAACCAGAACAGATTGGAGACAGAAGCGCCAGGGCAAAATGAGGCTAGTAGGGTGATCTGGAGTCAGTTTGTGCTCAGGAACTTGTACTGTTGCCTGGAGGTGTCGGGGACCCAGACAGTTGGGTCAGCAGTGGTGCTAGGCCAAATTCATGCTTTGTCAAGCTCATCCCATGGAGGGGAGGAAAGGACTGGAGACAATGGGGTAGGAGACTTACTGAACAGGCCTCGGGGCTGGGGCAGAGGAAATAGAGATGGAGCTGAGCAATACTTAGTGGAAGAAATAGGGTACTTCAGATATAGGGTCTGATTCAGATGTAGGTTGCACTAATGGGAAGATAAACACGAAGGAGAGTCAGCTTTTGGATGGAAGAGATTTCTACCTCTTGTGCTTGAGATCTGGTGGGATATCATGTACATTTGGGAAATTTGAAGGGAGTATAAATCTGGAGACCCAGGAAGAGACAAGCAGAGCTGAAGGCCAGCAGAATCAGTTTATAGCTGCAACTCCCTCACGAATTCTCAACTCTCTCACTGCTCAAACCTCAGCTTGTATACTTCCTCTTGTCTGAGAATAGAGAAAAGAACACTGTCCATCAGAAATAACATAAGCCGAGTGAGGCCATGCACACCTGTGATCCCAGCACTTGAAAGACTGAGGCAGGAGGGTCACTGTGAGTTAGAAGCCAGCTACACAGTGAGGCCTTATCTCAAAATCAATCAATCGATCAAAATATAATATTTACACTTTTTTTTAGCAGCCACATTATAAAAAGAGTGATATGAAACCAGTGAGATTAGCTTTAAGAGTGTATTTTATGCTGGGCATAGTGGTGCATAGTGGTTGTAATACCAGCTCCTTGGGAGGCTAAGGTGGAGAATTCCGAATCTGGGCCAATTTAGCAACTTAGCGATATCCTGTCTCAAAATAATTTAAAAGGTGAGGGGGGTGTTACAGCTCAGTGTAAAGGCCCTGAGTCCAATCTCTAGTACCAACAGAAAATAATTTTATATAACCTAAAATATAGAAATATTAATATTAGATTTTCTAATGAGTTATTCTTCTTTCTGTACTAAGTCTTCAAAACCCAGGGCCAGGGAGATAGCTCCATCGCACAAGTGCCTGCCTGGCAAGTGCAAGTTCGTGAGTTTGAACCCTGGTCCCGCCAAAAAAAAAAAAAAAGAAAAAGAAAACCCAACGGGCCATTTGTACTTACAGCCCGTCTCAAGGTAGCCTGGCCTCATTTTAAGTGGCTACTGCACTAGACTGTGCAGGATTAGACTGTGGGCCTACACAGGGCAGAAAGATAATGCTTTAGGCTTTGGAATTTGTGTAATTAAATTAAATATAATTGAATCTTATAACTGGAGAACAACGAGGAAGCCCAGTGGGCCACCCAAGCCACTTCCATCCTGTGGCACATTCTGGGATGGGAGCATGGAGTGGGCAGTGGAGGGTGGAGGGGTGTTACATGTTACAGAAGCTTGGGAGGCCTGAAGCTCGGTGAATCCTTTCCTCCCTGCCTGGCCCTCATGGTTCTCAAACACCCCAACAACAACCTAATTGAACTCAGATCTCAATGTATATATGTCTGGTCTCCTGATAAGTTTCATAAGGCAGTGGCAGTCAAACTTCAAACATTTGCAACTGGCTTCATAATTGTAGGATACCTGTATCCCACCAAAATGAAATATACCCAAGCAAGGCACAGCAACATTTCAGTCAACAGAAGAACATATAGGTGGCAGTGGTCAAATAAGATTCTACCGCTTTGCTAAGGACACTATAATGCATTTCTTGGAACTTGTCTTTGTTGTAAAGTGACACAACTATAATTTAATTAGTATTCTGATTTAGACAATTGAAAAAACCTAAATGCATACTTGAGTGTCACCCTATGAAACTACTGTCCCAAAGCCACATAGTGCTATGAATTTTTTATGTATATTATAATTAATAACTATTCAAATCACAAGTGATTATCCATATGTTCTCTGAAATCAACTTACAGACCACCAATGCAAAGATTGCTGAACTTGAGCAACTCTCCTGGGAGGGGAAAGATCTGGCAGGCCCCACTTCAGCCAGAAGAGCCCAAGGCATGTGCCATCCTACCACACTCCGTTCTGCCACAAGCCAATGCTCATCGAAACCTGCAGATTGTCTCTCAGGTTGGCATCAATTCTAGTAGATCTGCTCTGATGCCCACCAGTTCTTAAGACACTTTGGGCATCAACCCTATCTACATGAAAATTATCACTGTCATTTTAACTTTCCACAAGTTCCAGAGCTGCTAAGTTTGGGAACTGAGTTTATAACTGTCAGCCTCAGATAGCAGAGACAACTACACCTAACATAACATGCTAGGAGCATTTCCTTTTGTTAACTGATTGATTTTGATAATACATTATCTGTAAAGCCTAAAGGCCTTAAGAAATGAGAACTGGTAAATTTCCATGGTGGACATGCAGAGCATCAAAACAGTTTAACAGAAATTTAATATATGTTACTATAATAATATATGTCCTTGTGCATTGAGTAATGAGATCCAGTTGTCAGCATAATACTATAGTTTCAGGGTAGTGATGAGTACAAAAATATGTTGAAACATCTTCAATTGCAATGTATATTAATTTACTGTTGTACAATAAATTACCCTAGAACTGGGCAGCTTAAACAAAACACACTTCTAGTGTCTGTAAGACAGGGTGCCTTTGGCTGTCATACAGCTGCAGCTGGGGTGTAAGCTGGGGCTGTGCGCTCTTTGGAGGTCTGATTGAGGGAGAATCCGATTCTGTGCTCACGCCAGCTTGCTGGGAGGACTCAGGTCCCCAGTGGTTGCTGGACCAGCACCTCCCTCAGCTCTGTGCTATATGGCCATGCCCTAGACAGGACCTGATGTGGAATTAGCTTCCCTCAGATTGACTAAGACAGGAGAGGGAGTCAAGATGGAAGATGCAGTTTTTGTTATTCTCCAAAGATACGCCTCTTCCTCTACCACACTTCATTCACCAAAAGAGAACCATTAAATCCAACCCACAATCAGGGGCAGGGATCATCAGCATCATGTAGGCTCCCTGCCCCACTGTGACATAAAACACCTGTGCTTCCTATGGAGCTGCGGTCACGAGTTCTGTTAATGCTACTGCAGCACACTGGCTGTGCTCCTAGTCAAAGGGCATGCAAACTTTCAGGAGAAGGTTAGTGAAAATAAAGAAGTACTATTTCCCTACCCAGTTCATAGACTTCAGCTTAAAAGAAAGCTCCTGTTAAAATATACAGTGTATTTTTCACCATTTAAAAATCAGGCTGGTACTTTAAGGATGGGCACAAGGATTCTTCACATGGCCCTGAAATCTCCCAGCTGTGGGCATTTATTACATTTATGAGATTTTTTTTTTAATAAACAATGTGGTACTGCTGGCTCACTCAGAAATAAATCAACTTTGAAAGCTTCCCTCACAGCTGCAGCAGGCAAGTGTTTGGCCCCAGTAAATCAGGATTAGTGGAGCTGGGCTGATAATGAAGCTTTCACCTCCCCAGGGCAGGTGGCCACAACTGAGCTAGGAGGGCAAACAAGCCAGGGTTTGAAGCAATAATTACTTTTGCAGTGACACGCAGAACTGCATAGAAAGGAAGTACAGGAAAGATATTGTCCTACAATGCTCAAATCTTCTACAACTTGAGGCCTTTTGAAAATATGGATCAAAATTTTGCTTCTAGACCCCACATCCATCTACTCTGCCTGTCACGTCTTGGGCCATAATGCTGCAGCCACTTCCCTTCAAGGTAGTGAAGGAGAAAGTGAGAAGACCGACAAGCCTGTGCCAGAGCATCAGTGAACGAGGAGCCTACAAGCGTAGATTTCAAATATGCCCCCGGCCTTCAGTGAAAATTTTCCCATCACTCATTCACAGAAATGCTTTCAGCGTTTCATTTCATCAGGGATGATATTTAAGATGTTTAGCCACCACAAAGCACGGGCACTAAGTAATCTGGACCATGTCTGATGTTACAGCAGGGTCCTGGGGCAGCTGCAATGGACCTGGCTCTAAGCCTTCAGTGGTGGAACTAGATGGAAGTCTTCAGGATCCTGAGTCGGGTTCAGGGGACAAAGGGCGCCGACAGATCATCAGGTGATTCTGAAACATCTCAATGGTTAATGACCAGTACCTTCACATCAGCGCCAACAAGGCTGACTGGCATCTGCGGAGCGCTCCTGGGGTGGCAGCTCACCGGGCTGCCTCTAGTCAGGATGGAGCCCAGGCCTCCTTCCCACTTCCACAGCTCACAGGACCTTCCCTGAGTCTCCCTGGGGTGGGTCACTGGCTGGCAGTTTGCCTCCTAGGTGCCTTCTGAGAGCAGTATGGGCCAGGGGCTACTGGCTGGCACCAAGGGGCTTCTGTGAAATCATTGTCTCTCTCTCTCTCTCTCTCTCTCTCTCTCTCTCTCTCTCTGATTTCAGCCCTAGAAACAGAGCAATGAGCAAGATACTAGGTAGAGTTCCTTTCCATGTTTCTTTACAGGACTTTTAAGATATTAAATCAGTGAGATTATTCAAAAATGGGTTTTTATTCCTATATGGATAAATATCTAGCTCTCCACTTGACATCTCTACGTGGATATCTAACAGACAGCTCACAAAAACCAAATAAAAATAAAAATAAAATAAAATAGCCGGGCATGGTGGCGCACGCCTGTAATCCCAGCACTCGGGAGGTTGAGACAGGAGGATTGGTGCGAGTTCGAGACCAGCCTGGGCTACAAAAGTGAGCTCAAGGCCAGACTGAACTGCATAGCGAGACCCTGTCTCAAAAAGACAAAAAACAAAACAAAACAAAACAAAAAAAACCCGACAGCTCAAACTTAGTTATCCCAAACGAAACCTTCAGTATCTCCTCCTGTCTGCTCCCAAGCACTCTGCAACTGCCTTGCCCATCTCAGCTTAGTGGCACTTCCACTCCTCCTGTGCCAAAGCCAAAAACCTTGGAATCTTCCTTGATTTCTGTATTTCACATACTGCTCAATCCAACAGTTAATCTTGGTTCTATATTCAAAATATCCAGACTCTGCTTGGATCTCACCCTTTGTACTGCTGCTTTTCTGGTCCATAGTGCCATGGTTTCCCATGAGGGTGCAGCAACAACCTCCTAAATCGTCTCTCTCTCCTGCTGTCACATTCCTACAACTACTGTGACAGCAGCCGCGAGTGTTAAATGAGGGCTCAGGTCACTGACTCTCTGTTCTCCAAGTGAAATGTGCGTCCTACACCAGTCTACAAGGATTTCTAGGGTCTTGCCTACAACTTCTTCCTCACTTACACTGTCCAAGTCACACTGGCTCCCTGTTATTCCCGAAGCTCTCCAGGCATGCTCCAGCCTCATCACCTTGTGCCTTCTACAGTGAGTTCTCTCCCCACCGCAAGTCTGCACCATCTCCATGACAGTCACCCTGGTCACCCCACTGAGCTCTGCATGCCACCCCTGGGCCTCTGCACCCTGATATTCTTCTTCACAGCAGTCTTCCCCTTCTAACCTTCTAATAGAGCATATAGTGTAGTATGTCTTAGGGTTACAGGCTATGGCTCCCATTCCCCAAGTAGTACAGAAGAGCCTTATGGAAGGTGCTCTACTTCTGAATCGAGGAGAGATGGACAGGGAGACTGGGGATTGGGCTGGGGAGGGACAGAGGGAAAGGAAAGGGGGAGGAGGGAGGGTAGAGAAGAGAACTATTAAAAACATCCAATGACAAGACCCAAACACTATGTCTCATTTCTTCCTTTAATGACACTTGTTGCTTTCTGCAGAGGAACAAAAAGGAAGACAAACACTGTGGCAGTTTGCCAAGGAAGGAGTCTTAAGACTTAAGAGTGGCTGTGATATTATGGTACATATATTTTGGATTTGGTTCCTGCTTCCTGGCTTATAAGCCCCTCCCCAAGGTAGGCTACAGGAGCAGAATTTCTCCTCACCCCAGCAGGTTATAGGCATTCTCTGACCTAGGCAGTCTGACAGGTCAGGAGACCTTTCCAGCACTGTGCCTAGGAGGGAGGGGAGGAGAGAGGAAGGCTGCAAGGAGAAGCCAGAAGGCTTCCCCACCCCGGCTATCAGCATTACATGTGCAATGAGGTCTCCACAAAACCTTAAAAGGACAAGGTTAGAGAGCTTCCTGAGAGCTGAACTATAGATGCCAGGTAGCTGGGGGCAGCACGGGTCTTTTTTCCCACATTTCGATCTGTGCATCTCTTCACCTGTACTCTCTGTAATACTGCTTTATGTCTGTCTGAACCAGGGTCTCACATTGGTGAAGTGGGCTACATGAGTTTTACAGAATTTTTCATATCATCTATCTTCTTTTCCTTTTATTTTTGGTTTATTCGACACAGAGTCTTGCTATGTAGTTCAGAATAGACTTCAATTTATTATGTAGCCCAGGTTGGCTTCAAACCCATGGATCCATGGCAAAGGTCCTCCGGCCTCAACTGCCTGAGCACTGGCAATGTACCACCACAATGATATATAGTAACTTTTAAAATTTGTTTTATTTTTTTTCAGTACCAGGGATTGAACTCAGGACCTTGTGCTTACTAGGGATGCATTTATTTCACTGAGCTATCTCTCTATAATAACTTCTATAATAAACCAGCAAGTGTGTTTCCTGAGTTCCGTGAGCTGCTTTAGTAAGTTAGCTGAACCTGAGGAGGAGCTTGGAGAAAGGACAGCCAGGCAATCAGGTGCACAGACAGTACACGTAGGGCTGTTGGGGTGGAAAGCAGTCTTGGATGCTGAGCCCTCCACTTGCAAAGTATGCCCCTATCTCCAGGCAGGAAGTGCCAGAGCTGAGCTAGATTGGGGGACACTCAGCTGGTTTCCACTGCAGAATTAATTGCCTACTTGTTGATGGGGAAATACAAGGCCTGACGTTCATCCACCCTTCTCGTGTCCACGGGACCTATGGTCTCTTTTTCCTGGCCTATTCTGCACACCCATTGGTAATTTTTCTTCTCTGGGCCTGTCCTTCTTTGTTTCCTGAGGACCAGGGCATTGCACACAAACCTTCCCCAGGTAGGATGGGTTTGGCTTCTGCCTGCAAAATCACTACTACCTAACTCTGCCTCCCAAGAATTAAGCAGAGGTCATGCTGCCAAGTCACCAGTCTCAGTCTGTTGCCTTTTCGCAAGAGTCTGGCTTCAGTGGATCCCAAGAGGACATCAGCATCCAGATTCCAGACCCCGAGGAACCCTCAGGATTGCTTACGTTGTGTCACCAGTGCTGTGGTCAGGGGTTTATTTTATGCCCACTACTATCACTAGTAGGCAAGGTGCCCACAGACAAATCTCCTGATCTATCTGGATCTTAGTTTCTAAATCTAAAACTGAGGGGATGGAACTCTCCTAAGGTCCCTTCCATTTAAAAAAGCAAAACACAAAAACCAAAAAACAACATTCTGTTTTTTTTAACCTACCACTTTAAGTTTTTTGTTCCTGTTTTTTTTTTTTTTTCCACTTTAAGTTTTGAATAATGACAACAGCACCTGAAAGCCTCTTTCCTAATCTTTTCCCAAGGCCAGATGCTCCTGGCCCTGAAATAGAGGGAAAAATACTTTTAAAATAACCTGACAGTTTTGTCTTTTAGAGCAAATTATCTTTGGCCTTTACAGTTCCTTTTCTTTTATAGTTATTTCCTTAAAAATCCTTAAAAGAATCCTTTAAAAATCTTTAAAAAGTAAACTATTCAGCCAGGCATGGTGGTGCATGCCTGTAATCCCAGCACTTGGGAGGCTGAGGCAGGAGGATAAGAGGGAGTTTGAGACCAGCCTGGGCTACAAAAGTGAGCCAAGGCCAGCCTGAACTGCATAGTGAGACCCTGTCTCAAAAAGACAAAAAAAAAAAAAAGTAAGCTATTCATCTTTTGTGATTTATCAGGGTCTGTCTTGTAACATTATTCTTCCTATTCAAAACTTCTCAGATATTTTATTCTGGTAACGATGTTCAGCAGCACTGATGGGTCCCCCTTCTGCAGGGATGGTAATTAAACCCTTGGGAGAGGGCTGTGGGAGGAGCATGCGCTTGCTAGTCTGAGTTTTCAGAAGCTGATGGATGTGCAACAACAGGTGTGAAAGGTGGAGAGGAAAGAAGAAAAGCAGAGGAAAGAGAAGAGGAAAGGCCGCATTTGTTCTCTCAAAGAGATTCTGGAAGAAGCCTTGGCGGCAGCACACCCCACTTAAGTGATCCACAGAATTGGGGCTTTCTTAAGAAGTGACACTGTTGTTAAGAACCAGAGTTGGGACATGGGTTTTCTCCACATTCCCTCAGTGCAGGCTTCCATACGGGAGAGGTAATGTGCAGCCCCGCTCCTGGGCCTATGCCTGGTTCTTAGGATTCAGGATCATTCTACGCATTGCTAAAGCCTTTCAGGTAGAACAAATCTTTCCATTGCTGGCCTGGAAATCAAAGAAGAGGTTCTGAATCACCACCATTCATAAATCAGTGATTTAGTGGGAGAATAGCAGTTCAGTAGCAGAGGTTCCAAAGAAATTCATATGTAAAACATGAGCATAACTGCCTAGTCTGAGGTTAGTAACATATTCCAAATAATTTAGGCTTCAAAATACCAGCTAGTGGCTTTTAGCTGAGGAAACACAAATCTGAAAAAACTCCCCATTATACGTATATGTACTTATGTGTGTGTGTGCAAGTATGCACCCTATTGCAACTCTCTTGTTTTCTACCACAAAGCGTTACAGACCAAGACAATGAATTAACATAAATTTGACTTATTTAAATCTAAGCATGAACACAAGTACCAAAGTAGTCTCATTCATACCAAAAATACCACAATAGACACTAAGTAGTTGGTTAGCCTCAAAGTAGTACTTCTCACTAGCACAGAGAAATTATAGTGTTAGTGGCATATGAACACCTCCTGGTAGAAGTGACACAAAATGTCACATAATCAAAGAATATGTCCTTCTTACATTTAGTTTGCCATACCATGACAGGGCTCTACTTCAAGGACTATCTTTTCCCAGTTTATTCTTTTCTAATAAATACATTTTATATCCTTTCACAAACAAATACAAGTGTTCTTGGGGCTGGGGAGATAGTTCCATGGCACAAGTGCCTGCCTGGCAAGTGCAAGTCATGAGTTTGAACCCAGTCCCACCAAAAAACAAACAAACAAAAAGTGTTCTTGTTATTTTCATAAATGCATGCAACTGTCCCAGTTATAATCTGATGCCTCGGTAGGGGTTAAGCAGTACCACCTAATGAAGAAACAGGGAAACTGAAATAACAGTGTCACAGAGTCTACATTAGCATTCTAATACTTTATAGAAGACGGTACCTCCAGCAAAAGAACCACCACCTAGCAACATGTCAGGCTACCCATCACATCTTCCCTACATTTCCTTCCGGAAAATCTGCAATCTAAATACCTACCAGGTGTACCTGGCCACACCACTAGAAGGGGCTTGCTCAATTTCCTGTGACAACAGTGCAGGTCTTATTTGGATTCATACTATCAAGAAGTAAGTTATGAACATGGAGAGGGGGAGATGCAGGAAGGAAAATTATAATCCTGCAAGCTGAGATATCTTTGAGTCTATGGTGGTATGAAGGGACTGGATGATGCCCAAAAGCCAAAGTCAGAAACACCACATGATCCAGCAACAAATACCAGTTTTGGATACAGATTTGCAAACCGGTGTTCACAGGCATATTCACAACAGCCAAAAGGTAGGTACAAACAGCCACTTTGGTGGACTTACGGATATAGCAAATGCGACCTATACTACAACAGCGGTGAAATGTAAAGACACTGTACTAATTAAAATAAAAATAAGTCACTGGAAGACAAATATTACATAATTCCATTTATATAGGTACCAGGAGGAATCAAACTGAGTAACAGAAAAAGAATGGTAGTTGGGAGGGGCTGATAGAAAAGGGGAAAGGAAGTTGTCTAAGAGGTACAGAATTTCAGATTTACAAGATGGAAAAATTCTGCTGGAGACTGACTGCACAACCATGAGAATGTTCTTAATACTACTCAAGGGTAATATGCTACCTAATTTTATATTATACATGTTTTATCACAGTCACAAACAAAACCCAACATACGGTTCTGAGTATTTCCCAGCGTGATGATGCTATCAATGATGTCTTACTCATGCCCAGTATGTGGAGTTCAATCCTCAGTATACCAAAAACATAGTAACAATTACTGTTCCAGATGCTCTCCTCCACCCAGCATGGTGTCCTGACTGCCACCTCCATGTCCTCTCTTTTTTTCAGAGCACTTCAGGCCTGAGGACCAGAGGTGCTGCAGGATGCTGGCTCTCTAGTAAATCTTCCCTGTGTCTCAAAGGCAAGGGAACACAGCACAAGCAGAAGCTGGAAAGGAGGCCCAGAAATAACTAGGGAGAGAAGAAATGGCAAAACAGCTTTTGGATGGATGCATCCTCTCTCTCTCTCTCTCTGTCTCTCTGTCTCTCTGTCTCTCTCTCTCTCTGTCATACACACGCGTGCGCGCGCACACACACATACACACACACGTGCAACAGCAGGTCCATCTGGAAAGTATTTCATCAAAATAAAAAGCTCCTTTCTACCATGAGCAACAGATTAGCATAATACAAAACTCCCTCAACAGCAAAGCACTACGACCAATTTAAAAGCAAAACAAAACTGAAGGAAGACCTCCTTCCAGGTATGTCCAGCCATTGCCAAGCTTAAGTTTCTTCCTGGTGCTCAAGGGCAGTGCATTCCCAGGGGACTGAGGCACTCTGGGGCTGTCCTTCGGCAGTTTCCCTCTGGTGTCTCCTCCAAACATTTGTGCAAAGAGCTCCAATCTGTCCCCCTCCCACACTAGATCAAACCATGCACTGAGAGCTGGTGAGGAAAAGGTTTCTGAAACTGCAAGGCTGAGATTCCCTACCTAACCCTCCTTCACGGCCAGCTTCATCTCCATTTTCTTGCATAAGAGTAGTAAAAGCTGAAAAATATGTGGCATTTCTGAGGACACATCAACAATTTTTCTTTCTCACCATTCTCCTGGTTATTTTACATTACCAAGACATGAACAAAACACGTGTCCACTAACCTTTCACCTCTTTATTGAATTTCAGTACAAATTTGAGGCCTGCAATGTAGAGAAGAAACAGGAAGCTCAGAATCCCAATCTCTCCTCATCACCTCCCTGCCTCCACTAAGACATTATTGTAGTCTTCAGGGAAGCAATCCAGACCGTTTTCTGAAACACCCAGAAAGAGCCCAGCAATCTCTGGCACGAGCAACAGTTTAAAAATGAAGAAACGCCCTTCTCCTAACTCGGATTTGAAACATTTTCCTTTCTCATCATAGGTCTGAGAGCAGCAGGTCTTGGTGTCAAGAATGAAACTTTTTTAAAAATGAAACTATCTTTACTCGGCCATAGGCCAAATGGTCTTGGGCACTTCAGATGTTTCTAAATGCTTCTTTCCCACCCATTAGCCATTCTGCTCTTGGGCAGACTCTTCAAATCTTCCACTGTATCATCAACACAAGGCCGAGGTCAGGAAGCCCTAGTAACAGCAAAGTCAGGCTTCTCCAGCTGTGCTCAGCTCCAGGTCCAGCCTGTGCTGGCTTCTTAACCTGGAGCAGGCAAAGGACTCCCTCTTCCCATACTCAGAATCCCTTCTTGTCTTCTTGCATTTTGTGTAAGAGAAGGGGGGGAAAGAAAACAAAAATTAAGCGAAGAACTTATAGAAATGAAAAATTATTTAACATGAAGTACAAGCCAAAAATGTATTTTACGAGACAAAAAGTACCTAAAAACAAAGGACATTTTGTGGCGCGTTTCCACACAGCATTTCTATGCTCTCTAGTGCCCTTCAAACACCCCACAGATGTCTGCAAACACAAGCTGCTCTGTCCTGCTTCACATTTACCCTAATAAAAAATGAGAAGAGGCTTAGCTGCATTCCACAAAATGAAGTTATTTAATGAGCATCTTAAGTATTTTCTTAAGGTGCAGAAGTTCTAAACAGGGAAGAAAGAGATTCTGTGAATTTCAGTTTCACCATAACAGCTCAACATTTGTTCCTCTAACAATGTGTGGTTACCAGCCATGCACTGGCTCTTACAGTCAAAGTCAGAGCAATTTATTCCCATTAGCGAAATAGTTAAGAGACAGCCCAAGGAATGAAAATCAACCAGAAATTTTAGAGCAACTAGTAGAGAGTCCTTTGAGGGCAAAAAGCACCACTGACCTGTGTTGTTCCAATCTGCTGAAGCTGGCCTATGCTGCGTCTCCTATCTTTTGGCTGGCTTCCTGAAACGTTGCATGTGACATCATACTTCCTCACCGCACCTCTCCACTTGCCTCTCTAATCACCCCGAGGCATGTGATAAGATCAGCGGGCTGCTTTTTCACACAGGGTAACCCTGTGTTTACTGAAACGGGGAACCTCCGAAAAAGGATCCCCCAGTTTAGGTGTTCCTGGGGCACAGGTATAGAGGAGACAAGCCCAGGGGAGCACTTTCAGGACCCCTGGCAATTCTGATTCCATTTGGAGACAGGGAAAAGTAGCCCCAAAGCCTCCACTGTAGGGTTGAGGGTCTGCAGCAGAGAGGCAGCATACCACTACTATGGCTGGGCTTCCTCCTACCAGCTCAGCCTGCCCTGGGAACTGTTAAGGATGGGCCCTCAGTGGTGCTGCTCCCAGGATGTCCCCGTGCTCCTCTCTGGAGGGCACTGCCAACAGAGCACACCCAGGTCTCAGCTTGTGCTTCTGGATCCTGCAGCCACCACGGCCATTCACCCTTTATTTCCTGGGTTAGTGTCAAGTTCACATGTAGTCTAGTCATGCTGTCAGACACTGTGCCCTAATTCTTGGTTTAGAAAACAAAACCACAGTATTGTCAGCCTCCCTGGGCTAAGTAACTCCAATGTCAGCCTGGCAGGAGAGTCAGGGACAGTACCTTCTGTGTCCTCAACAGGGAAGAGTTGAAGAGAGCTGGTGGTGGGGGTGAGGGAGGGACAAAGCAAGAAGCCCAAGGGCCCCATGTCTAGTTTTCTTATTCCTACAGTCATCGCCTTCCTTTCCTTTTCCAACTCTCAGGAGGGCCCAGGCAAGTGGAAGCTGTGGTTCTGGGAAGTGGTGTGTGGTAGTAAAACCATGTCCCGCACCAGAGGGAATATTCTGCAGCCTGACTCAGGACAGAAACCCACAATCACTTCTATTTGTCTTTTTGGCTACCCAGGCATAATTCTTTTTTTTTGTTTGTTTGGTTTCTCACAAGGTAACAGTAACAGTAGACATCTTCCAAGTACTGAAAGTATTACCCTATAATTCCCCAACAGGGTTTTCCATGTGAGGACACCGAGTAAGAAAAGGAGTGTGGAGAGTCAGGGCTGTGGACGACGGTCCAACTCTGAAGCCCCACCACATGATTACAGCTCCCGCCTGAAAAACACACATAACTGCTTTACCATCTTGACAGTGGATGGCTAGGTTTTTTTACTGAACTGCAAATTTGGATAGTTTATGCCAACATGGCTCCTGAAGCTAAACGGGAATAATGATAGAAAACCTTGCCACCTTGAATTCAGCTATGGCAAAGATCTTTGGAAAAAGAAATCACTGTATTAGGAAAACTAATGGCAATTCAATCTGAACGTATGCAAATGCGGAAGTGTCACATTCTGGGACAAGCTTACAATTCCATTTCTCAGCTAAGCAGTTACGTTTGTTCTGTGTAAACTGTACCCTGTGTGGAATTAGTAAAGGTCTCCACAAGATGCTGTATAATTCTTAGAATCTCTAATTTGATTTTCTATATATTTTTTTCTTTTATATTTTAGGGAAAGGTGTACCGGGTATTCAGGATCTCTCTACTAGACGGGACTCTTAGTGATCCGCCTGCTTACAGCTTCCCAAGAGCTGGGATTACAGGCATGGCCACCATACCTAGCCTCAATTGCTATCTCAGCGTACCCCTGGGGCAGGGCCTGGCATGGCAGGCCAGAGGACCAAACCTCGGGCCCCTACACCTGCTTGCAGGCACTTTAATCTGCTGAGCTATTTGGCTGGCCCTCTGATTTTTCTTTTGTTTATCCAGTTTCATTTTTCACAACGGTTGTAAACTTACAGAAAATTTGAGACAATGAGTACAGAGTACCCATATATCCTATACCCAGACTCCCTTATTATTAAAATCTGATGTATTGTTAATATGTAAATCATAATTAGTAAACCAATATTAAAATATTATGGTTAACTGAAGTTCACATTTGATTTAGATTTCCTTAGTTTTTACCGAGTGCACTTTTCTGTCCTGGCATCCCATGTGGGAGCCCACATAACTGTCAGTCCCCAGGTCTACTGTGACTCCACTGGGCTGAGATAATTCTCAGTCTTCCCTTGTCTCTGATAACTGGTGGCTTTGAGGAGTGGAATGTAACACCATCGGATTTGTATGATGACTTTTTCAGGGCAACACTAGGGTCTACGGGTTATTTAGAAGAGGACCACACAGGTAAAATACCATTTAAGTCACATTATAATCAAGCATGCACACTATCAGTATGATTTCATGCCATCAGTGTTGGCCTTGATCAGCTATCTGGTTGAGATAGTGTTTGTCAGGCTTCTCCACTGCCAAGTTGTTTCCAGATTCTTCCCACCTTTCCTTAGCATACTGTTTGGAAGGGTGCTTCTGAGAGTAGAGGATCCATATATATTATTTGGAATTCTGTTGCATAGATCTGTCTCTTCTAAATTTTTATTAATATGTTCAATTAGTTCTATCACTATGGGCTCATGAATATTTACTTTATACTTTGGGTTGTAATTCAACAATGCCTCATTTATTTTGTTACTCAAATTGTTCCAGCTATGGCATGGGGAGCTCTTACAGTTGGTTTCTGTGTTCTTTAGATATAATCCCATTGATATTATTTATATTTTATTTTTAGCACTTTCTTACTTTTTGGCACTATAAAATGCTCTAGGTAGATCGTGGATAGCACCTCCCCAATTGTCCCAGTGTTTTGTTTTATTGTTTTCATTGCTGCTGTTTTTTGAAAAAGAAAAAAATAAGTCTATGGGCCTGAGAAAACTTTTATTTACATTAAGTTCTCATTAGGTCTGTCCACGCATATTTCTTAAGGATCACTTCGTGAAATCAGCTGTAGTATCCACTGCCAGCAAATATCAAAGTTAAGACACCAACTGAATAAGATGCTTCATTCCCTGCATTCCAAGATGCGTGTATCGGTATCATCTTTTCCTTCATATCCTACCATGCCTAGAGTCAAAGTGTACATTTAACTTTGTGTTCTTTTCCCCCTCCTCTTCCCTGTCATTCATTTGATGGCACACCTACCACCAGTGGTGCCTTTTGAGTGGAGGAACTACAGCAGTCAATGAACTCTTGTTTAATAGATATCATTTAAATAGTTTCACTGATTTTTCCCACTGGACAAATATTTTCATTAAAGAGGTTTGACATGTAGGAGGAATAGACACTGAAAAAGCCCAAGATTTTTAACTACTCCCAGACACATTCTAAATTTACTTCAAACAATAAATTCTCACGAACTCCTCAACACAGATTCAAAAGGGGAGATGTTTAGTAATCTTTTCTGGTCTTACTGTGAATCACTCTCCTAAGATCTCAGGGATCCATTTTCATGGCTGAGTTGCCTAATAGGGATGCAGAAAGAGAGAAGAGTTCCAGTCTGGCTGACTGAGTGTACCAACTGGTCAGCAGGCCAATTTGAAGGCCTCCCTGGTCTCCCTTCCCAATTTGGGCAGAGCCAACCTTCCTGCCACTGTGGCCAGGAGCTACCCTCTGGCTATCAAACCACTGCTGCTTTGGGAGCATCATGCTTTACAGAGGAATTTTTTTTTTTTTTTAATGGACACAGGACAATTTAACCATTCACAGTCACAGAGAAAATCCCCACTCTTTTCATGGAGACAGGAGAACCTAACTTCTCTGAACACTACTTCCTGCTTTGCTCCTGTGTAAAATTACCAGGGTCCTGGTACTTTAAGAATCTCACCAGCACCCTGAAAGGGCTTGAAGCAGGCCACTGCACTGGCTTTCTCCAGCGAGCATTTATTGCATTTACTCCCTGCAGACACTGAGCTAAGTGTTTTACCCACATACTTCCATTTAATTCTCATTATAATGCTATGAGGTAGATTTTGTGATCTCCACATTACAGATAAAGAAACCAGGCTTAGAGAGATTAACCTGCCCAGCGTTCCTTGATAAGCCTGAAGCCAACTTGCAAGAGGAGCTCTGTCTGACCATTAGGGAATTGCAAAGCAAAACCATCAGGAGATATCATCTCACCTCACTTAGAAGGGCTACGATTAAAGTAATAATAAGGGTTGTACACAGAAAAAAGGAGACTGTCATACTGAATTAGTGACAGTGTAAGTTAGTATAGTCATTATGCAAAGCAGGATGGACAAGCCTCAAAAAAAGACATAGAACTATAATGTGATCCAGCAATCCCACTAGTACTGGTACATATCCAAAGGAAATGAAATAAGTATGTTAAAGGGACACCTGATTCCTAATAGCAAACTCATGGGATTAACCCAGATGACCAATGATGGGTGAATAAATGTGAAGCATGTGCATGTGTGCATGCGCATGCATGTGCGTGAGTGTGCATACACACACACAGATACACACACAGTACTGCACAGACATAAAAAAGAATCAAATCCTTTCACTTGCAGGATCGAACAGAACTGAAGGATATTATGTTAAGTGAAATCAGCCAGACACAGAAAGACAAATACCAGGTGTTCTCACTTAATATGAGAAAGCTTAAAAAAAAAAAAAAAAAGGCGATCTCCCAGAAGGAGAAAACAGAGCAGTGGTTCCAAGAGGGAGGGCAAGGTAGGGAGAGGGAACAGGACAATGCATCTGGGTGGGAGGAAGACCCCCGATAGCCTACAGCATAGGAGGACCACTCTGGTTGACAATGATTAACTGCATATAATAGTTAACACTCTCAACACAAAAAAATGATAAATATTTGATAATGGATATACCAACTACCCTAACATTATCTTTGTGCATTTCATGCATGTATAGAGACATCATACCATACTACATAAATTATGCTATGTGTGAGTTATTATAACAAAAGCCTGCAAAACAAGATGAATTTTCAATGCTAATGTGCTGTTCATGTGGCCATACATGTGTATCTTTTACTAACTGAAAATTTTCTGTCATCTAGTATTTAATGAATTTTTAAAAATAACTTTTTTAAAAAAAATATATTTTCTACTTGTTGCATGAAGTCCATAATGACATGCTACTTAAATGATGTGTTCCACTCATTTTTGTCTACTGAATCAAAATTCAGAAGCATTTTGTTGCAGTCTCCCAGAAGGATTACAGAGCTTACTTTATTGTTAAAATTTTTGTTTATATTATTTTATTTGCATGTTCTAGCAGGTTTTGTTTTACCTAACTGGATGCTGAGTGTGTAAAGGGCCACTTTCTTTGTTAACCTAATGACAACTAATGGGTTTCATTGTGACATTTCTGTATGTTGCACACTGATCACATCTCTACCCTCCTTTCCACATGTTCTTGCTCACCCATTTCTCTCCCCTTTTCCCTCGTTCATACTGCCTCCCTGTTATACTTTCAAAGTTTTTCTTTCAATATAAGATAAAACATGTAATACTTGTCTTTCTGCGTCTGACTTATTTCAACAATTTAATCCACTTTTTCCTGAAAATGATAGGGTTTTACTTCTCTTTATGGCTGGAATGTATATATATATGCATATATATACATATATATGAAATATATATTATATATGGAATATATAGCATATAGTATATATGGAATATATATAACATATATATGGCATATATATAACATATATGGAATATATATAACATATACATGGGATAGATATACATATATATGGAATTTATAACATATTGTATTTGGAATATATATATATATATATATATATATAACATATATGGAATATATATAACCTATATTATATATGGAATATATATATATATATATATATATATATATATATATCTGGTAAATCTTGTTAAGATTTAAATCTTATTCTTGAATACCTCAACGTTTTTGTTGTTTGTTTGCTGGTACCAAGGATTGAACTCAGGACCTTCAACTTGTCAGGCAAGTACTTATTCCACTGAGCTATCTCCCTGGCCCCCTATTTTTTTGTTTTGTTAACATTCACCACTCCTTTATTTTCATCCTTTCAGTGTAGAGTTCATCCTTTAACTCCTGAAGACAGCATATAGTAGATCATCTTTTAATGGATATGATCACTGATTTTTATTAGGTGAATTAAACCTAGTCATTTATTACATATGTTTATTTTGTCCCTGTCACTGTATTATGTCTTGGTATATTGTTTTCTTCTTAGCTTTTCTCTTTTCTTGAATTTCATTGATTAACTTTGCTGTATAGGTATGCTTTAATATCTGACAGTTTAGAAATGTTACCTATACTTTTTTTTAGATATCACATACATATGACCTTTCTTGGTGGATATCAGAGGATCCTGGTGGCTGGCAAGGTCTGCCCATTACTTTGGGAAGTGGTTATATCTTTGTGTTAATGCTAATGATTATACATAGGAGGTGACATAACACAGCCATTATAGACCCTTCTGAAAGGGGCATGCTGCCAGGCCTCTGTTCACCCCCAGTCCTGCTATAAACACAGCTGGCCACATGCTCTCAACAATGCTGTAGCTGAGTGTGGAGTAGAAGGCAGCCAGGGACACACTAGCTGGGACAGAGCCATGTGCACCCCAGGGAATGCTTCTGCAAACGTTGGGCTTTAAGATGTACCGGACCATGGAGATCCAGGGGAGCATCTGCAGAAAGGGTAGGGTCTCGCTCCCAGTCACTAAAGGCATCACAGGCTGAGGAATATTGTTCCAGAACTGGGGGTGACTGTAAGAATGCAAATGTATTCTCTAAAGAATGAAAGAACTCAACTGAGACAATAATATTCTAGAGGCTGAGGGGCTAGAATTTGGTGTTTCCTAATGTCCAGCTAGGGAAAGTCAATGAAAACCCATAGCCTTTTCTTTCCTAAAACACACTGTCATTTTATTTAAAGCTTTGGTATCACTACAAGGGGAAAGATTCTGGTGAAACAATACAAGTATTAGTTGTGTAGATTTTAAAAATGTGTAAGTTGCCGGGCGTGGTGGCGCACGCCTATAATCCCAGCACTTGGGAGACTGAGGCAGGAGGATTGGTGTGAGTTTGAGATCAGTCTGGGCTACAAAAGTGATCCCAAGGCCAGCCTGAACTGCATAGCAAGACCCTGCCTCAAAAAAAAAAAAAAAAAAAAAAAAAAAAGTGTAAGTACTTCAGTGAAGGTTAATATTTAAATTTTACATTTGATTTTTCCCATAGAATCCTGGTGTGGTAGTGGGGAGGGAACAGGGATAAAGGTCACCAATCAGTAACTCAATTTCTAGCCTTAAATCTTGATTCAGACCACAAAGATATGGACAATACCTTTAAAGGGTATTTCTGTTTCAATATATTATATAACACTGAGTTTACATTTTAGCATTCTCATTTACAGCATTCTCATTACAAATGAAGAGAGTAAGGTTCTAGAATTTACAGGGATTGAGTCAAGCTAGTAAATAAACAATAGAACTAAGAGCGAACTTGACATTACTGACAAGAAGTGCGGTGTTACTTTCAGTAGGCACAAAAACCGTCTCTTCTGGTCTCTGAGCACACTACAGGGTGTACAGGAAGAAAACATGGTGAGGCATGCCCTTGGCCAATGCTTCACAATACAGGTCAGATGGCCCAGCCAGATTCCAGAGAGAGTATTTCTATAGTGTTTTAGAAAGAGAGAGTTTAGAGCATTATGTCATGCAAAGGCTCTTACTAGCAGTCATGCAAGTAGACCCCCTCCACCACACTTCTGAGCCCTTGCAGCTGCTAAAGGGAAGCTCAAAGGTCAAGAAAGTTCTCTTGCTGGTGTGCTATATACTGGTACATCGTTCATGCTATTGTAGCGTGACTTAGGTCACATTATAGAGCTCTTGGACCATCTGCCTCTAAGACTGAGCTCTACTCAGATGGCTCATTTTTCTTTTTCATGCCACAGGGCCTGCTGCCAAAGCCTAAACTGGCCCTTCTCAATATCAGGCAATTGAATTCCAGATAACCAGGCCCTTCATTCATCTTTATTGTTGATCAAAACACTGAAAGGAAATGGCTAGAAACACACAGAGAAGCCTTGCCATTCATGGGGTGAGCTATAAGAGGCTCATAAACATGGAACTCCAGAAATGACAGAGACAGAACTGAGATAGCCCATACACTGGCTGCTTCTTTCTTCTAGGTCGGTAGAAAATAGACTAATACAAGGCAATGCAAACAATTAAAAACTGTGCCACGTGGGGGCTGGGAAGGGTACTGAATGGTAAAGTGGCCCTCATGAAGCACTTATGTGGTTCTGATTCAGGATCTTTGTCTCTCTCTGTCTCTCTGCCTCTCTGTCTCTCTCTCTCTCTCTCTCTCTCTCTCTCTCTCTCTCTCTCTCTCTCTGTCTCTCTCTCTCTCACACACACACACACACACACACTCATCATGGGCTCAAGAAAACACCTGGTTGTCTATTTGTACAATCACCTTACTCAGGCACAATGCAGGTCAGATGATCCCACCAGATTCCAGATTCTGTATCTTTCTTGTATATTTAAGAGTATGTAACACCAGGGATACAGCTCAATGGCACAGCACCTGCTTGGCAAGTACAAGATCCTGAGTTCGATTTCTGGTACCACAAAGAGGACAGGGATGAACTGATACATTCACAGTACTTCTGAAAGGAAGGTTTCTGGAATCAAACTGCCTTAGTTCAAATAAGAGATCCAGGGGCTGGGGAGATAGCTCCGTGGAACAAGTGCCTGACTGGCAAGTGCAAGGTTTTGAGTCTGAACCCTGGTTCCACAGAAAGAGAGAGAGAGAGAGAGAGAGAGAGAGAGAGAGAGAGAGAGAGAGAAAGAAAGAAAGAAACCCATTACATACTAGGTAATAACTATTATTTGGGGGCCACAGACTTCTCATCTGTAATTTAGGGAGAATTTTATGAGTATTAAATGTTATGCTATATTCTAAAAGCTTGATCAGTGTAGTGCAAAAATAGTAACTACCACTGGTAGTTACTATTACTAACTACCGCTACTGATACCACTAGTAGACAGACAATTTTATTCTCAGGTAATTCTAGATTAGAATTTCTCACAAGAAAAACAATCAACCAAGTAACATAATTTCCGAGCATGTTCTGCATTCAGGAAATAAAGGACATTAAGGAATCAGGGGAAGTGAAGCTGCAGGCCATTTGAGAGAAGCACCAGCCAGCCAGGAAGTAGGAAAGAAAAATGTAGGAAAACACTTGGAGCCTGGAGGTGGTGAAGCATTTTTTTCCTAAATTTAGGAAAGTGGAAAGAATTTGTGTCTGATCAAGAACAAGGAAGCAGATGGAATGTGAATTACATCTCCAGGCGAAGAAAGCTGTATGACAATTTAGAAATGACATGGACAAGAGGGACAAAGAGAGTTTAGTTGCAGCCATGGACAGATAGAACAGGCGACTATAAAGAATTCTGGAAAAGCTGTTCATGTGAAGTGGAAAACTCTTACAGCCATGCCTTTCGGAAAAACTTAGATGAAAGAGATATGTTCTCCAAGAGTTCTGGTATTAAACTATGTTTTCTTTGACTGAAATTCTAGGCAGAAATGGCTACATGGAGCCTCAGGATTTATTCGAGTTATAATTAGTGTGGGTCATATCCGGTTGAGCAACAGCAAGCCCAATCTCATGTGTTTATCATAATTCTTGTACTATGATTTGGATTTTGAAGTGAATACAGGCTGGCTGAATTAAATGATTCTGCAAGGCAGTAAATTCACAAAACACAAACATCTGTAAGAGTCTATTAATCAGTAACAGTCACAATGTATGGGAAACACTGCATTTTGTATGTCAGTACCTATCATTTTCTTTGCTTTCAGTCAACTTCCAAAAATAAAGGTAGTACTCTGGATGAGGCCTAAAATAAAACCAAGAGTGCTATTTACTAAGTTAGTATTGGATAGCGCTCAATGATAGGTATTGAAAGTAACATAATATCCACCAATTAACTTCCTTGGGCAAACTTACACACAAAGACAATCAGTCGTCATTGTCTAATGACATGAAGTGTGTCTAAAGAGATGTGTCTCTAGACCCATATGTATAATACTGAACTTCATTCTGCCCCTGCCTGTGTTTCCTACAGAAAGTCTAATGATGGCTCCAGCCTGGACACTCCCCACCCTCTTGCCCACCGGGTGTCTTTTCAGATGGCCTGATGTGGCACACCATTCCTCTTCATCAGTACAGATAATCAATTTTGCTTTGCAGAGCACCTCCTGCATCTCCATTGGGTCCACATCTGACAAACTACCACATACAAAATGTCTAACAATTTAGAAGCAACCAAGGAAATAGTGATGAGTGGATTCGGGACAGAGATATGCCTACCTCACCCTGACTGTCACTGGCCTTAGCTTCACTGACATGATCTGGACCAGGAGAATCTGCTGCCACATGGTTCTTTCTGTCCTAACAATAGTTCAGAAATTCAGGGGAGGCAATAACTTTAAGGTAAGTTAAAAAACACCCTTCCTTCTGGGCAGCCCCTCTAAATTTGCTTCTCCTTCAGCCAAGATGAAGAGTTAGAGTAGCAGCTGGGGGCCTGTCAGCCCTTACAGTGATAATTGCCTCAGAGAACAGTGCTCAGCCTTGGCCTCAGACCAGGGAAGAGCTTCTTTCTCAGGATATGCCCAGGCAGGGTCATGGCCCTGTATTCTGCCACTGCGCTGCTACAGTAAACCATCCCTCCTCCTCTTCTGCTCGGTCTCCTGGGACGGAATGAGGGTTGACATCTTGTATGTGTCTTCCCGGAAACAGAGAACAGAGGGACACCTCAAAATCAACAGTCTAGTTTTCCAGTTATACCAGTGGTCTGCTCTGTATACACTCCACATATAAGAGCTTCAAAGTAAACAGTACTGATTGAGAGTCTAAACTAACCTGCCTAGTAATTCATAGCTGTTAAGGCAGACTCTAGAATATAATGCTGTTTCCTAGAACTTCTGCTTTTTGTGAAACTTAAGGCCATCCTAACTACTTTTCCTAAAAAATGATGAGGTAGTTTTTAATTTTCAGTTTTCTCTTTAGTATTCAACTTCAAAAGCACACCATCTGATGATGTACTTAACACACAGAGAAGTACTATATCTGAACAAGACAGAAAGTCTTAACAAACAGAAAGTACTCACTCTACCTGGGCAGAGGAACTGTTGGTCTGGCCTGTATGTCTTATGTCCCTGGTGCTCTGGCTCTTTTCAGAAGGACGGGCAGTGCAGAGTGCCCAAGCTGGTCTTCTACAAGCACCTGAGAGATTACCACACAGCCTGGATGAGATCCTGTCAGGCTGATGTCTGCCGAAGCAACTTCCTGACTGGCACTGTCTGTGTGGTGGAGTCACTGCTATTCTTGGCCTAGGTGCACAACTGTTGACCCACAGGAAGTCAGCTTTCCACATTGGTGGGCTAAAACTACAATAAACAGAAAGAATAAAAAGATTTCTACACACAGCCTTTCAGAAGTGATCTGCCACACCCTGACTTTCAATTATCTATTCATAAACGAGACCACGCAACTGATTCCAAGTGAAGGATGGCACTGTCGCCACAGTTATCTGCCTCTAGGGCATCAGCCACCTCATGCCCCATGAGCCTAGTCTTCCTATATAGGTTCAGGTTACTTTGCAAATGCTTTTAATAGCACAAACTACTGGCATCCATTAACTTCAAGTAATTATCATATTAAGCATTTATATGTATCACCACTATTATTTTTTAAAAGCCCAAAGTGATTATTTATGCACTAATTCATCATCACTGAGGATTCTACTTTAGAAGGAATCAAACTGAGTTATTGCTGAATGAAAAAACAAAGTCACACATCTCTCCAAACAAGCTATAAAATGCCAGCAGAGCTTGGTTTCGTTTGTTACACCTGGCTCCCGCTTTAGCAGATGCCTGTTAACTGACTAGCAGTGTGAGTCGGCCTTCCGTTCTGTAACACATACCTGAGACAAAGAATTAAAGAGAAAGATTGACTACTGTTCACAGGTTGGGAGGTTACAGTCAACTCATTGGCTCTAGATTTGGGTCTGTATTGAGACAGCATGACACAGGAAGAGGGGTGGGGGCTCCTCACTGCACAGTCAGAAAGTAAAGAAAGTGAGAAAGGGCACAGTGCCACAAAGCCCTCTGGCCACATTTTCCACCATGACCTATGGGACCTGCTGCTCAAAGGTTCCACCACCTCTCAATAGCTCCACACCAAGCCTGGTACTGTGCCCTTAACACATGGCCTTTGGGGTACATTCCAGACTCAGATAATAGCTCTGTCTGAAGTATATCTTGTATAGAAAAAAGCAGTGATATGGGACAAGGTCATTTTTCACAGTAAAGATCTTACAAACATGAGCTAGGCATGGGGCTAGACACTTGCAATTCCAACACTCAGGGAGGCTGAGGGAAGAGGATTGAGAGACTGAGTCCAGCCTGAGCAATTGAGCAACCTGTCTGTTAGTTAGAACCTGCCACAAAAAATAAAAATGACTAGGGTTACAGCTCAGTGCAAAGGCTCTGGGCTCAAACTCCAGTACAGCAAAAACAAAACAAAACTACCCATAAGGATGTTTTATGATAACCACCAAGCTACATATAGCCAGCAGCTGCATAAAACTACCACCACCATTTCTTTATTCTGTAGGCCAGGACTTTAGAAATGGTACCATGGAGACAGATACCCACTTCTCCCATATCTGAGATCTGACCTGGGATCACTCAATGATGTGGGGGCTGAAATCCAGGGACTGAAAAGCCTACCTCTAAGAAGGTTCCCTCTTTCATATGGATGGCACAAGGCGAGCAAGGCCACAGAATGGGCTCTGCTATGCCAGTCGGCCAGATCACTTATGTGAGGCCTCTCTTGACACGTAGGTAGCCTTTTCACAGGGTGGCTCGAAGCTCTAAAAGCAAATGCTACCAATGAACAAGGCAAGAGTATAACCTTTTAGGACCCATGCTTGGAAAGCATATAGGGTAACTTCTGCCACATTTGATGTGTCAAAGTAATCATAACCCTCTCCCCCATCATATTCAAGTGGACAATACTTCGATTCACCTCTTGCTGGGAAGAAAGGCAACATAACCTGTGGTGGGTCTTCAGTTTCCTGCTGTCTGCATATCCATGTTCTCAACTTGAACTTACACTCCTAAGCACAGGTACCTACAGAACACCCACCACAAAGGGCTTCAGTAATACTTCCAGAGGGTGAGAGGTCACAGTACAAGGCAACAGAACGCCTATACAGGTGTTAGGCAAATACTTGGAATAACAACAAAGGAAGCAACTAGCACTCATCTTTGTTTGGTCCTTTAATTTTACTAAAACTATTGAGGGCAAAAATAGTAAGGCTATAGCAACTAGATGTCCCAAGTTAAAGCATTTAGGGAGCTAAGAAATATAAGGGAAATGGCTTTATTTTATAGAAATAGTTATTTTACTTGAGATGACAAACTCAAGCTCCTCTCAGAACCATGCAGGTAAAGGAATGAAAAAGCAGGCTGGGGTAGGCCAATGGAAAGACTGAGAGCTGGATTAACTAGAGACCACATGCCTTTGCCTTGAGGTATTTGCATTTAATGAAAAAAAAAAAAAACCCTGCATTTTTCAAAATTGGTCTTGGATTCCAGTTTGAAATTTTTGATTTAGAGTCAGTGGTAGGTATTTTCTACATTTATGGGATTATGCCCTAATTTTATTGGTATATGCTGCAGTTCTAAGATGAGAAACTAAACATTCAATGTACAGTTCTAATGCTAATAATAAACATGTATTGAGAATCTACCCTGTTCCAGGCACTGAGGTAGTTAATTTGTATCAATTTGCTCAATAGTTGGGGTTGAGGGGGATATTACTGAATTCATTTTGCTAATAGAGAGGCCAAGATTCAGAGAACACAAAGGTCACAAAGCTAAAGGGGGGGGCAGAAATTGGGTTTACAGGGTATATACTGGACCTGAACAACTATGCTCTGAGCTACTGCATATTATAATATGGTGCTTTCAGAACCTGGCTCTGCTGAGAGGCTAATAAGGAGGCAGCATGTCCCGGCTAGCACATCTCTAATTGGAGATAGAAGTGAACACCTAAGTGAGACAGAAACCATCCGGGGCCAGGCCTCTTACCAGCAGATATGGAAGTCTGAGACTAGAAGAAACTTTGTAGGTGGTCCTGATCCTGACAATTTTTCTCTGCTGCTGGAAAGAGCTTGCAGGCCTACACCATTAGTCACCAGGCAGAACAGCATCCACCAGCAAAATGTTTGACACATATATATCGGAGAAAGTCCAAGATAGAGGACCACAGAATGGAGGCATTTCTGTGCCCTAAAGCTTCACTTGGAAGACATGATTTTCCTTTTAACAAATCTGTTTTGGAAAGTCCCCTTTAAAAATTCTGCTCCATTTCCTTGAAGAGAAAATTCAAATAGAGTTATCATATATCAGACATATGACAGGTAATTTTTAATCATTTAAATTATTTATTCTTCATTGTTTAATGCTTTATACGACTCGTCCATGCATAATTTATTATGCCATTTATGTTTATTAAAAATTGATCACAGGGACATGCTCCCTCTCTATGCTCTGAGGCTACAGATATTTCTCTGTCAGATCACTTGGGAATAGGCAACAAAGTATTCCACTCAACTTCTTTTTAATTCACTTTAACTGTTTGCACATCGCTTTCTTTTCCTAGGAGTCCTCTTCTACTGCAAAAGGCCCAGCTACCTCCATCCTGCCTGTGGCAGCCAGGTTGATCTCTGAAACACGGATCTGCTTACAAACTTCATCCCACCTGAGATGGAGTCCGATGTTCCTAACATGCCAGCCCAGTCCTCAACATGTGCTAAGGCCCCTGCTCAATTCTCAGGCCTTCTTGTTTCACAAACTATAGGTGTGATGATGCCTCTCCTCCACCAAACATTCCTTACACAGCTCTGCTCAGCAGCCACATGAAACCTTTTGGTCTCTTGGCCTAAGAGCATGCTGTTCTTCTGCCAGCAACCTTCCTTGCTTTTCTCCACCAGATGCCTTCTCTATCCCTTCAGGAAGCCAGGCCTGGGTTCTGCATCCCTTCTAGGGCACCCTGCCCACCTCCCATCCTGGACTCATGTGCTCTGTGGTGATTGTCTGATTACTCAGTTTGCCCCCCCCCCCCAGTTATAAGATCCGTGAAGGGAAAGGTCAGGGGCTACTTGTTCACCACGCATGCTCAGCAACTGACACAGACATGCTCTCAACAATCAGGTGATTAAAGAATAGACTGTGTCTTCTGGTAATCACATTTCGTGGTGCCCTCCACTTGAACTTGGACGGTGCCTGGGGCTTGCTTTAACCACCAACAGGCTACAGATGGGACACTTGCTACTTGCTCTTGCGATCCTGACTCTACCTGGAAAAACGAAGAAGCCACCCCTGCTTCCCAGGAGAGTTCTGCCTGAGCTAACCTCCCACCTGAACAACCAGATAAACTCCCAGCAAGCACAGCAAAAGAACTGCCTGGCTGAACCCAGTCCAGACCTCACAATTGTGAGCAAGTGAAATGACTAGTATTCTAAGCCACTGAGTGAAACATTTAAGCTGATGTTTCCATTCTACAATCATTTGTTACAAAGCAACTTATGTCCACTATAGCAAATCTATAATTAAGGGGAATGAGAAATTGCTGCACAGAATGAAAATGTCATGCAGACAAATCAATGTTATTAAGAAATATTTGTAAGAAATAGGATAAAAAGAAAATAGCAGTGGATCTCAAAGGAAATACAGGAACTCTTACCACCAGCTTCCATTTATAATATACGACATTTTTCCTCTTCTGTTTTCTTTGGTTTTAAAACATTTTCCAATGAAAAACATTTCGTACATTTTTCCAACCAAGGATGGTATGAGAATATTAGCACACAAATGGAAACCACTTATAATCTCAGAACCAACCCATCTCTGCTGTTCCACTCCTTTCTTGTCACCAGCAACTCAATTCTCAGGCTTCCTGGTATTTTGCCAACCACAATGTGATGACTTTTCTCCCCACCACCCATAGTGTACCTGCACAGCTCTATTCTCCAGCCATATAGAACTGGGGTGGGGGAGCTGTCTGTAGGAATTCCTGCCTTAGTTGTACTGGGCAACAGATGTCCAGATCAGTGTTCAAAATATGTTACCCCATAAAGAACAGAATGGCCAGCATGTATATATACAGCCTAATGACTTACCAGAGATCTAAAATAATAGTAATAGTAGTAGTAGTAGTAGTAGTAGCAGCAGCAGCAGCAGCAGCAGCAGTGGTAACAATAACTACTCAATGTCTTTAACACAAGCATCTAATCAGTTATACACATTAAAGAGACATCTGATGTACACTACTACACAATCTAGAATATGCAGAGTTATTTAAACCATCTGCTGTGGGGAGATGAGAACCCCATTAAGCCCCTCATGGAACACCAGAGAAGTACATGCTACAGCATCCAGAAAAGCTTTCTGTTTGAAGAAAAGTAAGCTTTCACTTATAAGAATCATAAGCTGGAGATGGCGTGGTGACAAAACTCCAGCACTTGGGAGGCTGAAAACAGGAGGATCACTATGAGTCTGATCTATGGACCCTGTACTGTGACTGACCCTGTGGACTCTGTACTAAGAACATTAAAAAAAATCCTAAGCTGAAAATTAGATGCTGAATAAAGAGCACTGGGTAAGCACCCTACAGACATGAATCTGAGTTGCAGTCCCACTACAAAGTAGCTGGGTGTCCTAAAACAAGTTACGTCATCCCTTGAGTCCCTGTCTTGGTATCTGAAAAACAAGAATAATACCCCTTTATACACCTAAGGCTCTCCTGAGATAGATTATATGGAAAATGCTTTCAAATTATTTCACAGATCCAGGTTTTGAGAAGATGGAAAGGCAAATACTTTAAAGAAATTTCTTAATATATCAACAATTACTTTTTTTAAAGAATTTTTTATTTTATTCATTATTATTTTTTTCTTATTTCAGAACCCTTGTTTGTTTATTCACTCATTTTCATGGCTGGCTCAGCCCACCCCAAGGGCAGGGCTGGCACAGCATGTGGTGCCAGGGATCGAACCGCGGTCCCTGAAGCCGTCCAAGCTTCCCCAAGTAGGCGCTTTAGACCACTGAGCCATCCCGCTGGGCCCAACAATTACTTTTAAAAGATGCTCAATTTTGTTTCCTGTTTGTGGTATCACAAAATCTGTGGCTATCTATCTCAAGGAAAAGTATGATTTAAGAAAAGACTTCACACTTAGGACAATTTCACTAACATCTCAGAAGTATGCTGGATAGGGGCTGAGGAGAGAGCTTGGTAGTCTTAAGGGCCTGCCTGACAAGTGCAAGGACCCAGGTTTGATCCCCAGTACTGTATGCCATGCTGCCCGGCACTGAGCCAACCACCCACACCAGGCATGGTGGTATGTACCTGTAATCCTAGCACTGGGGCGGGGTCTGAGACAGGAGGAGCCCTAGTAATCTGAGCTGTGTAGTGAGACCCTGTACCAAATACATACATATATAAAATATTTTTTAAAAAATTTAAAAACATGCTGGATACAGGGGATCTTGCTGGTACCTTAAACACCTTCCTCTCAGGGTTGGCAAATAATGGTAGAATTGCTAAATGGACAGCTAGTGGGTTTAAAACCCCAGACTTCTAGGAGAGAATGTAAACCACCACTTGGAAGGGACTTTTCAGAAAATGAGAACTCAGGGTAGGAGGTAACTTACCCAGTGTCACATAAGCAGTTGTGAGACATGATCTTCCATCTAGCACTTTTTCCCACACGCAGTTTGAAAATGGCAGATTCCTAAAACCTAATGATTTTGTATCTATAATGTATCTGCAGTAGGAAGCTCAACTTTCCCCCAGTCTGTTCAAACACAGTCTTTAGGAGCAATTCTGTCATGGCCTGGGGACAGAGAGAACCATATCCTGCTTTGCCCAGGACAGGGCCCCTTTGTAACCACAATTCTGTTATGGTTTAGGGTTTTTGCAAGGGGAACAGTAAAATATAGGACACATTTTATAAGCATCCAGCTGAGGTCCTGGATTCCACAGCAATATACTACCTCAGACAGCTAAAAACGTAGAGCACATAACAATGCCTCTCTCACAAATCCAACTGGAGGCCTAGAGCCCACAATGCCTCATGCAGGTCCACTTCACAGATCTGAGCTGGGAAGGTGGTCAGTGGTGGAAGCTCGAATGTCTATGCCAGAGGGATGGAGGATCTGTGCTAGCAGGCTGAACGGTCTGTATGGGTGCCAGGAAGTGATGTTCAAGTAAGAACTAGAGCTCTCCACAGAAGTACCACAGCCATCCTCAGCAATAGTGAGGTCCCGAGCTCCTCCAGCAATGAGGAAGATTGAGTTCCTCCTATCAGGAAAGCCAATAGTTTCTTCGTGATGCTGAGCAGTGCACCATCTTCCCCCCTGGAGCCAGGAAGCAATGCTCAGGATGAGAACCAGAGCTCCCCCAAAATGAACCAGAGCCATTCTTAGTGACAATGAGGTCCTGAGCTCTTCCTCCCACAAGAACAGCCAAGTTCATGAGGAAAGCCGAATTGCCCAAGAGAACCAGCAGCTTCAAACAGCTTCCTTAACAGCCCCTGAGCCACTGTTCCAGCTCTGCTTCTTACGCTGCTGCCAACCATCCCCAGGTGGGCCTCCCACACCCTGCACCATGCTATTTCGGTTCAGCAGGTGTACCTAGCTGACCACCAGTTAGCAATCTACTACACTGTCCCAGCGTAATTTTTTTTTTTTTTTTTTTGAGACAGGGTCTCGCTATACAGTTCAGGCTGGCCTTGAGCTCACTTTTGTAGCCCAGGCTGGTCTCGAACATGCACTGATCCCCCTGCCTCAGCCTCCCGAGTGCTGGGATTACAGGCGTGAGCCACCACGCCCGGCTCCCAGCGTAATTATTAATAATGCTCCATCCCTCTCACAAGTATCCGGATGTGGACAGTAAATCATGAAGTATTCTTTGTGCTTTTTCAAAAAGGACGAGAGATCCACAACAGCACAGTGATTTGAAACCAAGAAAGATGTCAGTACTGCCATTGAGTGTTTACAGGTCTGTCCCATGTCAACACACTTAGATCATTCTTCAGGTACAGCAATTAGAACTCTGACCACCACTTGAAAACCAGGAGCGTAGAATTCTGCAGTGTAAAGGGGTATGCTCTCTAGGGCCACACTGAGGCCAGCCCATCTGGTTCTGCTATCTTCTAGCTCCATGATACTAAACATTTTTGTATTTCAGTTTCTTCAGGTATAAAATAAGTAATAAAGTGAGAAGCTACAGGTGTGACCTCCATGTGTCAGTGGATACTGGGTGTAGCTCCTTCAAAGCCCAAAGGCAGGACAGGGTACTTGCCCTGGTGAGGAGAAAAATTCCTGGAGGAAAAGATGACGCGAGCCTTCCTTTTACAGAGAACGGTGGGCCACACCACTGGTAGAAAAGCCCTCCAGCCCCATTCCTCCAGCATTAGGGGCAGGTAGGGGCCTGCATCCCACAACCAGGCCCTGGATGGCATTGAGACTGTTAGCCCAGGAGAACAGGAAGCAGGTCAGTGGGACAATCTCTGGTTATCGCCAGAGAGAGCCTGAGTGTGGGTTAAAAACAAAACGTGTCTGATTATGACTCTATGGAGGGTAACATGACCAGAGTTATGATTGTAGCCAGACCCAGCAGAGCTGACCTGAACATCCTAAAGCAGGATCTGGTGCTTCTGCCTTTGTGTGACATTTGATTTCTAGCCTCCAGGGCCGGAGCCCCAGACAGGGAGGCCAGTTGTAAACCTGCTGCTCCCTCTGAGGCGAATCAGAGGACAGCCTGGACCGGGAGGCCATGCGCTGGAACCTCTGAAACAAAACAAAGAATGTGGTCCTTGCTAAGACTCGTTTGGCATCTGTCAGCCTACTGTCTTGATTTTGAGAGATTTTTTTTCCAGTAAGTATTTGTAAGAAATACTCCAGATATTTATGAGAATATTAATTCAATACCTTTAACCAGGGTTGGTAAAAGCATTTATAGATCTGTAATTACTCAGATTTCACTTCTAGGAAAAATATCTCTGCTCTAGAAAATTATTTTTTAAGTCTTAACATCAGTGGACTAGCCAATAGAGAAGTTAGAGACCCACTGAAAGGGGAACGAGAGCCGCGTGACCCGTTAAGCACTCCCTCTTCAGTGATCTCCTTTCTCAGGAATTAAAGTCAGGAGAGGAGAGGGTGGGAGGACCATTTATGGGGACCAGGGTGACAGCTAAGGCTCTGCTGGTAAAGCTGTGCTGCTGGAAAAGCCAGTCCTTACCAGCACTGGGAGTAAGTGTCCCAGCACAGCCTGTGTATGAGTTACAGGACAACCTCTGCCACACCCCAGGGACCTCAGAAGAGGAATGTTTGTAGCCATGGGGCTCACTTGTCATGGAAGGAACTAATAAAATACTTTCCCTTCCAAAGCTGCTGTTTCCCAAGTCAACTTTACAGAGCTCCTTGCAGCTAGCCATTAATAGTTCTCGGTTTAACAGACCAGGGAGAAAACATACAATAAATGTGAAAACAAAACTCAAGAATGCACAGTCCCCATCCCCAGTCCTGGCCTGCGGTTAGCTCCACATTTACTTTATTTATTTATTAGGATTTTCTGGTGAAATATCCCAACCTTACTGCCACATCCTTGACTGCATGTGGAAAAGCAGACTGCACGAGTGACTCCACACATGAAAGTCACCACGGCAGAACACACACGCAGGTTTCTTCTATGTTTTCCACTTACCACCACCAAGCTCCTCTGCTTTGGGTGAGCTCAGCAGCATAAGCGCCTTGGGTAATTTAGAAATTGCTTCCATGTGCAGCACAGGAAGGAATGTCCTCATGGCTGCCCGGGAAGGCAGTGCTGGGCAGCCTCTCCTTCCTGCCAAAAAACATCTCCCAGGCCTGAAGGAGCTGCAAATGTCTGAGCCCAGGAGATTGGAGAGAGCATCTCCCACTTGCCCAGTTTATGGATGAGGAAACCGAGGCCCATGGTCATAGATAGTGAGTGACAGGACTGAAGAAAACCCTTGGGCCACTTGGGCCCATTCTCAACCCATGTATTGCCTTTCCCTCTCCTTCCTTCAAACACCACTGCCCTACACATGCGCACACACACACACACACACACACACACACACACACACACACACTAGCAGCTGCAAGGAGTGGCCTGCAACAGGATGGCAAGGTGGGGTCCGGGCAGCACAATGAACACAGCTTGCTGGGGCACGGGCAGCCCCGGGTGCAGAGGCGCTCCACGCACTGCAAGGGCCCATGCCAAGGTCTCCAGGTCCCGATACCACCCCTTGGCCTCAGCGGCCCCTGAGTCCCGCGGTGGCCCAGGACTTGAAACAAAGGCTCCATTTAGGATCCAGCCAGCACCCTCTTCTCTATGGAACCTACCATATAGAAGCAGGGTAGCAGGAAGGTGAATCACATCGCCCTGATCTGCTGACCCGAGGGGGGAAACTCAGGGCAGTTTCAGAAGAGTGTCAGTGGACAGTCAGAATGTCCTCACTGTGTCCCCTGCACAGCCAGCATCGGGCCTGCCCTGCATGGCTGACTCATTCCTAAGTCCAGAGCCAGGCCATGCTGTCCTAAGGCCTGCCTCTGAGTCAACCCAGACAACCCTGTGCTCTCTACGGGTTAGGCAGAGGACTTCAGGTTGAAGCCTTTCTGGGCCCTTCTTCACTCCATCCTAGCCAAAAGGTCGAAATGAGATTCCTAGTCCTCTTACTGATTGTGTCCCAGCCTATGCTACCCTATGGGAGCATGGACTGAGTGTGTTAAAATGCTCTTCAGCTTATGTTTTATTAATAATACTATCATAAAGGATTAGGATGATTACTAACCTGGTTGCAAGTATTAATTAAGTAACAAATCCCCCTCCTTCCCTTCCTCTCTGCTTTGCTCTCCTCCCCTTCCTTCCTTTTATTTTGTGATGTTGAGGGTTGAACCCAGGCAGGCCTCACACATACTAGGTGAGCGCTCTACCTCTGACTCACATCCTCAGCCCAGAGTGGTCTTCCAAAAAGCATCTATTAACTACTTACACAGGAAATACTGAAGTAGGAATATAACATGGCATCTATCCCTGTAGAATGCTTACTCCTGCTTATAAGACCCTCAGAATGAAGGAGCTTCATGTTTGTGATATCATTCTGTTTATGTTTCTATTTCTCTATAACACATACTATTTTCATGCATGACATACCATGGTAATTAGGACACACCCACTGGACTATAGCAACCACGGACTATGAGTAAGCTCTGTCTTATTTACACCAGCACAATGCATACAAAACAAGCAAATGCTTCCTGTCTGTACAGAATTAAGACAGCCTCCTACTCGCTCCACCACCAGCACCACCTTACCAATTTTTAATGATTAGAGAGAGAGAGAGAGAGAGAGAGAAAAACTCTTCTAGGACCATAAAGCCTGCGTTACTTGATCCCCTTCTGAGAAATCTGCCAGAGCTACTAGGAGATTGGTTTCTACGTGCCTGATGTGTGTCTGTTTATCTCAGTATTTTTCAAACTGCAAGTTGCTGTTCATGCTTTAGTCATTAAATCCCTTTAGTGGGTTCCAATAAGCTTTAAAATAAGATAGGAAAGAATGGGACAGGATGGAGAGAGGCAGAGAAATGGGGAGAGAAATAGGACAGAAAATACGTTGCATTTGGTAAACATGGAAATTGTTTCATAAAACTTTTGTTTTCATTTCTGACCATCCTCTATTGCCCATGAAAAATGTCCCTCTTACTGTGGGGTATGGGCAGAAAAAACTTCCAATAAATGGTTCAGTCAGTGTTTCTTCACGTGTGATTCCTTTTTCAGATATTGCTCAACTCTGTCCCCTTTCATATCTGTCACTCTGGTGTAGGAACAGGGCTGTGTTCTTTTCTGTTGTTTTAACTTTATTTTTTATTTATTTATTTATTTATTTGTCTTTTTGAGACAGGGTCTCGCTATGCAGTTAGGGTCTTGAGCTCACTTTTGTAGCCCAGGCTGGTCTCGAACTCGCACCGATCCTCCTGCCTCAGCTTCCCAAGAGCTGGGATTACAGGCATGCGCCCCCACGCCCGGCTTGTTGTTTTAACTTTAAACCACAAGAAGTTTCTTAGATTTACATTGTTTCTCTTAATTATAGTTTGACTCGGGATCTCCTATCCTGTCTTCCCAGACTCAGAAATCTACAGGGTTCTAGGCTCCCTCCTGCCTGTGGCCTCCAAATTAAGGTTGTGTTTATTCCTACAGCTTTGCCTTGGGCCTTTTTGGTTTACCTCAAGGGAGAAAAAGGAGGAAGTCCCCTTGCAGTCTTACGCAACAGGGTGGGTCCCAGCACTCTGCTCTCCAGTTCCTCCAAGCCAGCCAGCCAGCCATTACTGGTTTTGACAGTTCACTGGTTAGCGCTCCAGCTGGGCAGTAAGTCCAGGAGAAGGTGAGGGCCAGCCTAGGGCCAGGCCCCGCATACTCCTGACCACTCAAGGACAGCAGAAGCTGCTTTCTGCCATCCAGGTCTAAGGCAATGCCCTGCACAGGCCCAGGAGGAGCCTGGTTTTCCAGGAGGTGGCTGATGTGGCCCAGCGCATGCAAAGGCGGGACTCAGACTGTCTCTCTGCTCTGGGACAAGGCAAGGAGGCTACAAGCAGGATTCAGGAGCTTCTTGATTTGAATCCAAGTTTGGCTTCTAGTTTCTTACTTAAAAGAGATCCTATTGCTCTCTGACCAAGAAAAATACCCCCTGGGTTGAGGTCGCACCTGCATCAGAGCACAGGTGGCTGTGTTCGATCTTCTCTTCCCAAGGTTTGCATTTTACCCTCCTTGGGCTTGGAAAGATGAGCAGGAAAACTGTCTACAGAAGAGTCCCCAATGACATAGGACGTATGATACAGGGGTTATATAGGACCTCCAAATAAAATAAGGGAAATATAACCCCTAATTATTTATATGTCTGATATGGACAGTTTGTATTCTCTAAAATCAAAGAATAAATTCTAGAAACAACAGAGCTTAAAAGTAGGAAGTGTTGGGGCCAGCCAGATAGCTCAGCAGACTGAAGCGCCTACTTAGGCAGGCACAGGGACTGACGTTTGATCCCCAGCCTGCCTCACCAGCCTTGCCCCCAGGGTGTGGTGAGCCAGCTGAGACTGGGTGTGGTGCACATACCTGTAATCCCAGGACTTGGGAGGCTGAAAACAGGTGGATCACTGTGCAGTGAGGCCCTGTACTAAATACAGTTTTTAAAAAGTAGGAAATATTTATTGAGAGAAAGTAAGCTTCTAAGTGGGTGGCCCTGCTTCTCAAGGATGTTTTACTGAGCAAAGCCACAAGCTGAGGAAAGTTCAAGGTAGGACAAAACTATAGTCAACTAATAAGATTGCAAGTATAGTCACTTAGGAAATATTGATTCAGTGGGAAGACACAAGGTAGGGCTTGAGGTAGGACAAAGCTATGCTCAACCAATAAAATTACAAGTATAATGGCTTGGAATGGGGAAGAGCAAGTCACATAGCAAGCATACCTGGAACAAAAAAGGACTTTCCGAGAAGAAGTGGGTTAGGGAGCTTTTGGTCACCCACCCGAAGTGCCTGATGCCTATATGGAGTATCAGACACTGCTGCTCATCCCTAGGGAAAGTAGGTGTAGTCATTTTGCTTTGTCCTGAGGGCTGGCTTTCAAGGAATGCGCCTCCACCCACAGATGTCTTCTGCATTGACCTCTGAAGGGCCCAGCCCTGCATGACTGCCTGAAATACTCCCAAACAACTTAGCTCTCTATAATAATCACACAGGCCACAGAGGGAAGTAGAGTGTCTCCTACCTTGGGACAGTCCACCAAGAGGGAGGCTCTGCAGGAACCACAGAGAATTTCCTTTAAGTTTCTTCCCTGGGCTTTTAGTTCAATTCCCTTCAAAGGTTCTTCCTGGAAGTGGGGGTGTGGGGGCAGAGTCATGGGAGAGAAGCCTGCAGTGGGCTCAGACCAACTTGACATCACAGCTCTGTTCCCCACCCAATTGCCTCGGCCTGATCTGAAGGCCATCTGCTTCAAAGACAGCCGAAGGCATCTGGCTATCTGATAAAGAACTGACCTCCATCCTTTCTTGCACATGAGGGTCCCTGGGCCATTATCCTGCAAGCACAAAGGCAGCAGTTGTCCTGTGTTTCTTCAGTTTATGCCCAGAAGGGGCTGTCCAGACCTTGGTGCTGGGGCCATGAGGCTGTAGGCTGCCTGAGCTTCTTCCAGGAGAGGCTTAAAACTCCTCACCCTAGCAGCCTAGGAAGAGATCGGAGTTCACTGGTCTCTCTGACCCCAAGCCCAGCATGGCAACAGCTTTCCCAGTCCAAGCTGTGGAGTGGAGCAACTGCTCTCCTCGGCAGGGTTTGGAGATGCACTCCTCTTACTGGAAAGGAACTGTCCATGTCCGTTTTTCCCCTGCTCTCTCACTAAACTCCACTACAAACTGAGCCAGTCTGACTACCACCTCATCTCTAAAATCACAACTTGAGCAAGAGGGAGCCTCTCCTACCTGGGACTGCCTAGAAGGTAGGGGCTGCCTGTGCAAACGCCACAGTTCAGCTCCCCTGCGCCCTGCCTACACTTCCTGTGTTCTTGACTGCAGGATTCTAGCTGTGTCTCTTACATCTCTGAGGCTGTGTTAACCTTGTTCCTACCAGTATGGAAACAGAGCAGTCTATATTTCACCTGTAGGTAGGGAAATCATTTATAGAATATTTTAGGCATTTGCAAGCAGAGGGGAGAGCAGAGGTCTGGAATTCAGCAGGCCATATTCTGTCTCCATTCTGGGACCATCTGGCAGTAGGGCCCTGGGTAGGTCACCCAACTTCTCTGCTTCACCTGACAAAGGTGAAATGATTTCTTTTCATGTGGGCCTTCTGGCTTTAACATTCTAGGATGCTCTATTTTTCAGTCAGAATGGTTCTGCATCTTTGCTGTTGCTGTTGTTGAGTGTAGCTTGTGCTATTCACTTATTCTGGAGAATGCAATGTGACACTAGTTAATGACAATGGCTTCAGGTAGCAATGCAACACTCCAGGAAGACTGGCTTCTCCTTGTGGACTGCTGGAGTCTCCAGCATGGCCAGAAGGTGTGTCTATGATGGGGTCAGGTGCTAACCTGAATGACCCAGAGCAAGGCTCATGTGCAACCCAGGACACCACAGAGGACCAGCCGGACCAGCAGTTCATTGGCTGCATTCCTCACAGCAGGCTACTGGTCCTGATCCCAAGGCATGCTGGACCACAGAAAGCACTGAGCATAGCCCAGAGCACCGTGTTGGCGGTCAGCTGGCTGCCTGGTAGAGCGTGGCCCTGTAGGACCTTTAAAACTGAACGTGGGGCAGGCTAGAGAGCCTGATGGACTAAAGCGCCTGCTCAGGCAGAGTGCAGGGGCTGGGGTTCAATCCCTGGTGTGCCATGCTGGCCTCACCCCTGGAGTGCACTGAGATAGTGATTGAGACCGGGCTTGGTGGTGCATGCCTGTAATCCCAGCACTTGGGAAGCTGAAAAACAGGAGGATCAGTACAAGTCTGATCTGTGTAGTGAGACCCTCTAGGGCTTGTACCAAATACCTACATACATACATACATACACACATAAACAAACAAACCAAACTGACATGTTTCCCTGGAGAGACAGTAGGCCTCATCGCTCAGAATGAGCCTGGACTGAATCTGGGCCCTGCCAAGTTCACAGAGTGAAATTGAGCAAGTTGCTTAAGCTCACATTCCTTATCCATAAATGGAGATGTTCACAGTGCCTGCCTCATAAGACAGTTGAGCGGGTTCAAACTTTAAAACATTACCTGGTATATAGTAAGTAACATTATTACTATATTATCATGACTTGTCAAAAAATGACCTTTGGAAATCTGTATGCAAATAATTTACCCACTCACTGGGTGTGGTGACACATGCCTGTGGTTTCATTATTTGGGAGGCTGAGGCAGGAGGATCACTGAAAGTTTGAGGTCAGCCTTGACTATATATACAGTGAGTTCAAGGCCAGTCTGAACTACATAGTGAGATCCTATCTTAAAAATTTTTTTTACCCTTGATTTCTGTGACCTGGACAAGATACTGTTGAATGACACCCAGAGACAAGAAACAGAAACAACTTCAGTACCTTATGTTACTGATGCATTCCTGAGAAATAAGTAAAAGCCTGATAAATTTCACAGTTGCATCCACTTCTCATGTAACTGAACAAGTGTTCTAATTCTACATCTGTTTAATTATTGTTTTTTAACATGCCAGTGTCTCAGAGTGCTTATAGTAGTTAATAACTATTGAAACCAAACTGGAAAATGAATGTACCAGAACACATGATTTCATTCAGCTAGTATATGTTAGTCGCCTGATGTAAACCAAACACTGTGGAGAAAGGGTGAAAAGTTGACCTTTTTTTTTTTTTTCATGTATTTAGGACAAAGTCTCTAGGATCTACAAGGATCTCACTTCGTAGATCAGACTCATAGTGATCCTCCTGTTTTCAGCCTCCCTAGCACTGGGATTACAGGCACGCACCACCATGCCTAGTCGTAATAGTTATCTCAATGCAGTGCATGGGTGGGGCTAGCACAGCAGGCTGGGGATGGAACCCCTAGGCTGCTGTGCTCTGCCTAAGCAGGCACTTTAGTCCACCTAGGTACCTGGCTAGCCCTAAAAGTTGACATTTCTATGGAGTTACAACAGTCTCATAGGGAGATTGATGCTTAACACATCACTAAGGTAAGCCAACTGGTAAGTTGGAAAGGAGTGAGGATGGTTTTGAAGCAGATGAGAAGTGAACTAAGGCATGAAAGATGAGAGAGGAGGAAGCATGAGATGGGCATCTTCTGCTCTGAGTATCCCAGTGAGATTTTTTTCACAGAAATATCAACTGGCATGTTAATACTCAGCTCAACAAGCAAGGGAAATGCATTTTCCAAGATGGCCTGAGTTGAGCCAAAACAGCCATTTGTGTGTACCTCAGACCAGGAGTAAGATTTATGAGCAAGAGATGCATCCAGTAATGGCCCGAATCTCTACCCAATGGCAGATCAAAACTCTCAGTCCATGGCCCCACTTCCAGGAATCACCACCATCAGACTGAAGAGTCCTCAAAATGCACAGTTCAAATCACCTGCACATAGTATTTTGACTAGAACTGAACAAAGCACTCATTAGCAATGACCTCTGGTCATAATCAACGTCACCTGCCTTGTAAGCAACTGCAAAGGCTGACACACACAGGATTACAGTATTATGTGCTTTCCCATGGAAATCTGGAAGTGACACTCCTGGTTACATGTGAAATGTTCCTTCAAAGGGATAAGACAGGATTGCCTGGGTGTCCGTGGGTCCCATATGATACATGGGCAAGAGGGTCTCAGGGTTGTGTATTTGTTTGCACTCATACAGAAGAATAAGGGTGAATATAAAGAGATACGTATATGCATGCTGTAGTGAGGTAGTGTGATTCTTACTGCATTTAAGTAAAGCAAAATCTACCAGGCATACTTGGATAGCATTTGGCTCAATGTTATCTCTACACATATCACTAAAAAAAACCCTTACGGTAATAAAAAGGTCAACTGCAGGGTATGGTGGTTCACACCTGTCATCTGAGCACTTGGGAGGCTGAGGCAGGATTGTTGTGAATTAAAAACCAGCCTGAGCTACAAGGTGAGCACAAGGCCAGCCTGAACTGCATAGTAAGACCCCGTCTTAGAAAGACAAAAAAAAAAAAAAAAAAAAAAGGTCAGTGTTTCAGTTAACATCTCTTCTTTAGTAAGCATATATGGAAATTTGTGTAATAATGAAGCCCAAGAGTTTACTAATAATTTGATATTTTTGCAGTGTAGAGATTAAACTCTCAACCTCACACATGCCAGGCAAGTGTTCCACCACTGAGCCATATCCTCAGCCCATCTGATCTTCACAGATTATGGTATATACCAGTTTAATTGAGATATTGGTACATACATACTTTTCTCCTTTACTTTTTAAATAATCAAAAATAGATGAAGTAAATCTTCAGGCTTGGGCCGGCAAAATAGCTCAACTGTCTAAAGTGCCTGCTTAGGCAAGCTTAGGTAACTACAGGGACTGCAGTTCGATCCCTGCCACCACAAGCTGCACCAGCCTCACTCCCAGGGCAGGCTGAGCTGGCCATAACATAAACAAATAAATAAATAAAGTTAAAATAAAAATCTTCAGGCTCATCAGCCCTTGGGCTCCTCAGTTACAATGTTAAGGACTGCTGCTCACGCAGCACCTATTCAGCAGCATTAGTGCACTAGCCCATTGCAGGCATCACAGATACCTAAGCCTCTATCTTCTCCCACTCCTGCGAGTTCCTCTCTAGTATGGAATGGAGAGATTTGAGCCAGATGCTATCCAGTACCTCACAGATTTGGTTTTACTTGCACGTAGCAAAAGTCCCTCTCGCTATGCACACATGTGTCCTTCACATCACCCTTATTCTTCTACAACCGAGCATAGGAGTGCTGTCAAAGTCATGTGACTGCCAGGCAACAAAGCCAGGACCAGAACACAAGCGGGCTAGGCAGCCGTGCTTATCTCTTTACCACTCTGCCTTAGCAGAAAATGCTGTGTGAAAAGAAAGATGTACATGAGGCAGTTGACAGTGATCTGAGTGTCAAGAGTTCACACTATCTGTGAGGACTGCTGGGCATCAAGAACCAGGGACGGAGTTAGAGTGGCAAAAGGGTCATCTGCTTTCAGGCATCAGCATTTGGGGTCCCAAGAAGATCCAGCTTTAGCAAATTCTACTGCCAAAATTGTGGTCTGTAGCAAGAGCAAGAGTGTCAGCTCCTCCGGGCAGCGTGTCCTCTCACCAAGCCATTCACTTGCTACAACCTAACATAGCTTCTTCTCAAGTTTAGTGGCACACCAGAGCCAGCCAGACACCGGGAGGCCAGTCAAGGCTTAGGATTCTGGCTAGTGGGAGCAAGAAGGTCCCATGCTGTGAGCGTGGCCTGTGGTCCAAGTTGGGGAGAATTCTGGGTCCCTCAGAACTGAGTCCCATGTGGAGACTCCAGGTCTACAGATCTTCATCAGCCTCCGGCCCAACACATGGACATCTCTTTAATATTGACTGCCTGGGGTCATACGAACAGGATTACATTCTGGGAACTCACTGAGCTCTCCAAGACCTTGGGGAATTTGTGCAGGGATTCCTAATTCTAAGTAATCCACTATGCCACGTCAAGACTAGCCTCAGTATCACCTGGGAATGTGTGTCTTGCCTGACCTAAAGGTCCCCCAGAAGACAGGACAGTTTGCCTGGCTGCTCTGTGGCATCTTCCCAGCACTAGGTCCTCGGCTTGCTTTGGTCCTGGCAGTTAGGCAGGATATCCAGACTTCTCTTTCAGGGGTCAAGGAGGTAGACAATTCAGCCTCATTCAGGGGACCAGGCCCTTAGAGAATATGTTTTTTTTTTTTTTTTAAACCAAGTGTTTCTGTATGAGTCTTCCTAGCCCTTAAAATGCAAACATTAAACATAGAGTAACACTTTATTGTGATAGTTATCAAGGACTCATTGAGTTTCTTAATTTTCAGTTCCAACTTACGCTGCCCAAATAGAATCTTTTTACCATCTGTGTCAGGTTAGTTACAAAGTGCTGTTATTATTCTGGGCTACACAATGTTGGCCTGGCCTACCCAAACACAAGAAATTCCTCTGATTGATTTAGTTATTCTGTTCTTAGAAACGACTCCAGTTGTACAGCTGTTTCTGATTAGTCAACGTACTGCTGGAGTTACATACAAATAATTTTATAATGAACTCAGCAACTCCAAGGACATGAGAAGTGGAATCCAGTCTCACCTCCCAGAAAAATAAGCACAGATCCATGAGGACAGGGGCTTTCAACCACAGTCCAGGTCTAAATTCCTATCTGCTATGATTCACTTTTTCCTGTATGTAATTCAGCAGAACTTATAACTAAAGCTCTCAAAGAACCTTTGTATTCAGACTTTTGGATTCAAGATGGAAACCCAATTAGCTCTGCAGGCTTTCTCCTAAAATTTCCCATCTTTGTACTTGGTAAGTTTCTGTTTTTCCCATTAAAACATTTATATTTCCTAAGACAACCTCTTAAATATTGTACTTTTAGAAGGGGAAATTGGGATTGAAAGGTCTGTATTTACTTTATTATAAATAGAAATCAAGTGTTTTATTTATTTAATATAGAACAATTAATCTCTGTGAGCTTAAGACACACATTCTTCTTTTCTGCAAGAATAGTCACATGTACATTAGAAAAATTAAGAAAAAGACAAGGCATGAATAATTCAAATGAGGGAAGTTTTTAAAAAGGTAGACGTAGTGACAAGTGTTCCCTAAAGAAATCATTTGAAACTAAACAGGAAGAAGAGATTAGAAAGTTTATGCTTCTAAATGAATTAGGTTGGCAAGAATGTAGGGAACCAGATATTTCCAAATACTGTTAGTGAGACAGTGAATTACTACAGCTTTTGGAAAGTAATACCACTTTGGGGACTGTGATAGAAGTAAAAGCTTCTGTATGTTAGCATGTTTCACACACACAAATACACACAGAGGTATGTTCTACTGTAGTAGAAAAAACTGAAACAGCATGAATGCTTACATAATTTATGGAATATTAAGTGTCTGTGACATTAGTGAAGTTTTTTTTTAACTTGGAAACAATTTTCATAATGCTTTCTTATACTAAAAAAAATTGTAGTCTAAGGCTAAGACTGTACTTCAGTGGTGGAGACCTTGCCTAGCACATATGAGGCTTTCAGTTCAATTCCCAGAATCACAAAAGGGAAAAAATAGTAGCTCAGTGTGTAGCAATTTTTTTCTTTTCCAGTACTGGAGATTGAACTCAGGACCTTATGCTTGCCAGGCAAGCGCTTATTCTGCTGCGCTATCTTCCCAGCCCTCAAAATTTTTTAACGTTAGAATACTATGCACATAATATAGCTATAATTAGTTACATAAGCCAAGAAAATGATGGGACTGATAATACTACTGTATGTGTGAGAGTTTTAGAAATACAGGAGGAAAACTATTAACTATTTCAAGCCAGACATGATGGCACAGATCTATCAGTCTAGGATTTGAGAGGATGAAACAACAGGATTCCCACAAGTTCAATGCCAGCCTGGGCTACATTGTGAATTTAAGGTTTTGCCCTTTACTAGGCCATCAATAATCTAATTTGGTATTTCAGTACTTTCAGTACTGTTCCTCAGCCTGTTGCCTGAGACCTAGGAAACAAACTGTCTTGGTCAACACCCCTATCCATTCCATGGTCCTTCCTGGAAGTCCCAGCATGCTTCTGTGCTGTATATGGGGTGTGTGTCTGCTTACGAGCAGTCTGGTTTCAACCTCTTGAGTCTCAAGGCAATCTGTACACATTACTTAACTATCCATTCCTGTAACACAAGACTATTGTGGTCAAGATGCTGATGTCACTTTTGATATGCTCAGAAAAGAAATGGCTAGGGTACTTGTTTTCTCAAGATCTTTAAGGTCTAATGTAACAGTTCTATAATTTCAGTATCTATTCTGCTAGAAAAGTGAAGTCTTGGGATTTTTAAAAATGCTTCAGAAATTTCAGGAGAGTCCTAAGGTGATTTTTTTTTTTTTTTTTTTTTTTTGGCTTTTTGAGACAGGGTCTCACTGTGCAGTTCAGGCTGGCTTTGAGCTCACTTTTGTAGCCCAGGCTGGTCTCGAACTCGCAGTGATCCTCCTGCCTTAGCCTCCCAAGTGCTGGGATTACAGGCGTGAGCCACCATGCCCGGCCCTAAGGTGATTTAATATCAAGTAATACAAGAAAAGAAATTCAACCAACTGCTCATTTGGTTTAAATAGCACCAACTAATATATGACAACATTTATTTAGTCACTAAATAAATGCCTGGTTATTTGGTCATCATTCAAATGAGTTAGTAAATAAAATAATGGTCACTGAATTGGCAGTGTTTAATGGATGCCCGCACAACCAATAGTTGACGAGTTAAGTACATCCCTACATAGGAATACTGCACAGTTGTTTAAAATAATATCTAGGGTAGGCGCTGAGGGACAGCTTAGTAGTACACAGTATGCCAGCATGCATGAGGTCCTGACTTCAAAATAATGATAATGATGATGATGATGAGGATAACATGGTATTCATATGTCCAGGAAAGCAAGCAAACTACAAACATTTTCTCTATGGCACAACCTCAACTACATGAGAACAGAGGGTAGGCTGGAGGAGGGAGAATAGGAGGCATCTAATGAAAGTGTGTTTAGCTGTTAGAAGTTTATAAGGTTTACACATTGTGGTAGTTTGGGGTTTTACAAGGGTAACAATGCAAGACAAGACACTTAAGAATTTTTTTTAAAAGTATTTGGTACAGGGTCTCACTGCGTGGCTCAGACTTGTTGCTCCTCCTGTTCTCAGCCTCCCCAGAGCTAGGATTACAGGTGTGCACCGCTATGCCTGGTCATGGTGGCTGCCTCAGCGCACCTGGAGATGGGGCTGGTGTGGCATGGGGTGCTAGGGATTGGACCCAGGTCACTGCACTTGCCTAAGCAGGTGCTTAGTTTGCTGAGCTATCTCGCTAGCCCTGCAAGATTATTTTATAATAGTCACCCAAAGAGTCTTTATAAAGAGAGTGCAGGTAATTTTTCCACACACTAAACACCAAAGCATCCAGCTGAGGGACTGGGTCTCACACCAATGTCCTGCACGAATCTAGCTGAAGACCTACAGCCCATAACAACAGAGTCCAACTGGGGGCCAAGAGCCCATGATAATGTCTCATGCAGGCTTGTTTCATGGACCTGTGCTGGGACAGCCCAAGGTCAGTGGTGGAAGCTAGAAAGTCTGCCAGTGGGATGAAGGATCTGTGCTGGCAGGCTGTGAAATCTGCACTGGAGCCAGGAAGTGACATTCAAAGTAAGAACCAGAGCTCCCCTCAAAAGGACTATAACCATCATCAGCAACAATGAGGTCCCAAGCTCCTCTGATAATGAGAACAGTAGAGCTCCTATCAGGGAAGCCAGGATGACGAGCTTCTCCATCAGCTTCCCCTCTGGAGCCAGAAGCGATGCTCACAGTAAGGAGCTCAGCTCTCCCAAAGTGAACCGTAGTTACTCTCAGTGACAGCTCCCAGGCTCATTCAGTGATGAGAACGGCCAAGCTCATCAGGAAAGCCAGCATGACAAGCTCCTGCAGGAGAACCAACAGCTCCCTACAGCTTTGCAACAGCTTCCAACGGCTTCTTCTCCAGTTCTGCCTATTACACTATGAGCAACAATCCTCCGGCAGGCCTCCCACACCAGCACCACTTGGGCTCAGTGCAGCTGGGTGTCACAAGCTGACCACCAGTTGTCAATCCATCACGAACATTATTCATACTTAAAGTGACCAAGTTTTGCTTAGAAGAGAACATGTAAGTAAATGTAAACATAGGATAAGCACTTGTATCTGAGCCCAGAAATGTATTTAGCTCTAAATTTTCCATTTCATTCACCATTTCCTTCCTGCTGCAGACCCCTTTCCTGATACAAGTGCTTATCCTACACACACAGGAGCCTGTGGCAGCAGTGGGAGGCCACTGTCCTTCAGTGTTGTGTACACTTCCTCCTCCGGGGGCAACCTCTTCTTAGCCAAAACAAAGGGTGCAAAAACCATGGACAGAAGAGGCTTAAACCTCATTGATGTAAAAGTGAACCAGATACAGGCAAAAATCCAAGAAACATGGCTTAGTAGGTTCCATAATGATGGTTTTCACCTTTCCTACAATACCACAGAATCCTGTTCTTTTATTAGCAGAATCACTGGTAGTAAGTCTAATTATAATAATAGAAACAGTGAATTATATTGCACATACCAGTCATGGTGAAAGACAATTCTTAGGATGAAATTTGTTTCTTAGTCCATTCAGAACCAGATGCTTTTCTCCAAGGTGAAGGTCTACTTTGCCTCTGTGAGAAGTTCGCTCACTTCGACTCTTACTGAGAGGCAAGCATTAAGCCACCCTTCAACAGCTCACTATTTTGAGGGAGTACACGAATGAATTTTTGCCTTGTAACAGACCATGATCTAAGGAGAGGAAGAGTTAGGAGTGACTCCAATGCAAGACGGTGGATCCCGAGTCCCAGATGGTGTCCAAGCCAGCAGTAATGGACATAGAGAGGAACTGGTGAAGAGGGAAGAGTGTTTCATCTCTGTTTCAGCAGTCACTTCTTACAGTGTGAGCCATGTTCATCAACGTTACTAAAATATTGGCCTTTGCAGGTAATGGGCCCCCCTTTATGTTAGCTATGCTCTTTACTGAGTATGAGCAAAACCTAGTATTTTTAGCTATTCAACAACTATTTATGATCACTGTGAAGATCTTATACTATTCAACACAGAGCTGAGTAGACGGGGCAGTGTGGAGGGAAGGCCCCGGAGAGCCGCGGGAAAGCAGTTCTGGCTGGGGCCCAGAGCATGCAAGGTTGTGCACAATAAACCTGCAGATGAAAGGAGTAAAAGCACAGTGTTTGCAATCAGAATGCCTCAGGGTGGAGTTGAGGTTCTGCCACTGTGTACCCTTGGGCCGGTCACTTAGCTTCTTTCACCTTTAGGCTCCACGCCAATAAAATTTCTGTGAACTTCTGCAGAATTTCACATTTCTCTTCAGAAGCACCTCTGCATGCAGATAAGTATACACAATCTTGCTAAGGCTGCGGTTCTCAAGCTCTCAATTTAATTATTTACAACCCCCTTTGCCATATGCTCTCCACAGGAAGGGTAAAATCTGATCTGCTTCTCCTAATTTGGACATCCCCAACTTAATAGCAAAGTTCACTAAGTCTTTTTTCACTGTGTTCCTACAGGTATTTCTTTCTGCAACCCAGCCAGTCAGCCACAACACCCCAATGTATGTGGAGAGCACATAATCCCTAGTACATAGGGCCTACATCCCTTCCCCAGAAAAGAGATACATAGAGACCTCCACTCCCTTGGCACCTCATAAAGAATAATGGGGATGTGTCTCTCAGGGGGAAATGAGGCAGGAAGGTAGGGTGTGGCTGAAACTAGCTGGCAAAGTATGGAAGCCCTGGACACATGTACAGAACCAGCCCCAAGGCCCTCCTAAGGCTCAAGAAGGTTTTTGAAAGGATGACCTGGACAGCAATGCCAGAGTGGGAAATATAAGTGCTATCATGTTTCTTCACAGTAACCTACCCTATGTTATAAGGTGCTTTTTGTTTTGTTTTGTTTTTCCTTTTCCCCTACTTTTACTTGCCCAAACTTACTCTGCAGAGCCTGTTTTTCTCCTACCTTTAATAAACGTGAAACACTGTCATTTTTTTTTTTAAAGTCCCGTGACTCTAGCCACAAGAAACAGCAGTGACTTGGTAACTCACTGGTCTCAGGCACTATACCCATGCCCACAGCAGACTGCCCTGGGACAGGCAGTTTCATCCATCAGTCACCCATCCCATATGGATGGCAGCCACTTGTGTGACTGCCACAGTGTATTCACCCAGTATTTCTTAGTGCCAAAACCAGAAATGTGATACAGCTTGCCTTTGTCTCCCTGTCCTCAATCTGCCCTGATATTCCCAGCAGAGTTGGCTCCACTGAGGAAGAGCATCCATCAGATGCAGGGCTCCTCCTCTGTATCCTCTCCTTCATGGGGCTGCAAGGGATGACTGATGGGAAACATTTGAGAAAATGGATAGCTCGGGATAGATTTATATACTTAAAAAACAGTTCCTAGGTTTGGGCTCCTTTTACCAATAGCCTTTTACATGCAAACCCTGATAATACAAATAATAGTAATATCCCAAATTATCAAGCAGCAGTGCTACAGACAATCTGTCAAGTGATCACATATATGATTATATCTGAGCCTCATTACAATCCTTTTGAGCTAGAGGTTGCTTTCATTTTAAAGGCAGAAAAATAAAAGCCTTGTAAGAGAGTACTGGGATATGTGCTGGGCTCTGGGTTTGAGCTCCAACATATGTGTGTGTGTGTGTGTGTGTGTGTGTGTGTGTGTGTGAGAGAGGTATGGAACCTACACTGTAACCGTCAGGCAACCTTGTGCTCAGCTGCACAGTGGCATCATTCAGGGCTCTTGGGGCTTTGTCCCACACTTGTAGAATGAACCTTGATAAGTTTCTACTCACTCCCATGGCTGAAGACCAGCATACTTCAATACTTGCTCATGTGTGCTAAGCAGATGGCCTTACTTAACTAACTGAAAGTATTCCAGGAGCTTCAGTGAGTGCCTAGAGTCTCTATTATTCAAAAGTATACAAGAGCCACTTAATTATTTCAACTTGACCATAATGCCTACAGGGTACAAAGAACAACAAATGTCAGAGCTGGGCAACATAAGGAGGCAAGCTGTCCAGTTTCCCTTCCTTTTGCCACAGGGAAGGGAAACTTCAACTGTTCCTTCATTGGAGCAGAGACACTGGACACAACGTAAATGTGCCTGTTACTCTTGTGTTAATAGATTGCCTAAATGTACCCATCAACACAAAGCAAACAATAAATATTTGTTGCATGCGCAAACCAATGATGGATTGACTCCCTCAAACTAGAAGTAATTTCACTATCCTCAAAGTTCCACGCATCTGGTGTGCACCTTGTTCACCTTATTCACCACACTCTGTCTTGCCTTCCTGCCGCCTGTAACTGTGTCTCAGCTCTACCAGAAGAGAAGCACACAGGGGCAGGCTCCATCTCTCTCTCTGAGCTAGGTCTTCCTGCTGCCTGTAGCCCAGAGCATGGCTAGAATCTCTAGCAGAGACCCTCAATGCTCCTAAGTGTCTGGCTTGATTGCAACTGTGACCTAGTCCACATCTGTGAGCCCCAGCTAGTCACCAGGCATAAATAAGCCCACCAAACCTTTGAGAACCATGGCCCAATTATGTGTGGCTGGGAAACAGCAGCAGGGAACCCTCTGGGTGGAAGTCATTAGGAATGTAGCAGACCACATTAGAGGGCAGCCTCAGGAAGACCACAGCTCTGGGAGGTAGAATTCCAGATGCTTGGAAATGAAGAAGTTACAGTAATAAATTTTAAAAATGCTTGTATTTAGTTTTCTTCTCCTGGTTAGCTGGAGGAAGCCACATGTTTTAAAAATTACAACTACATTGAGAACACCTTGAAATACAAAAGACAGTGACACAGACCTGGTAACAAATACTATCCACAAAAAACACTCACAGGTGGCCAAAGTGAGAGAGACTATCAATTTAGAAGATGAAGACTACCTCTTCCCTTCACCACCTGGCAGCTCCTTGCTCTTGGGTTTGGTTACACACGTTGCACAGTATCTGGGTAGCCCTTATATCAAGCTGCTTTCTGCTGCTTCACAACCCATCACCCCTTGGGCCTCACACTTTGTGATGAAGGAAGCTCAGAAACTACTGAACATGGTAAGTGAGGCTCAGATTGCACGACACGCTTGAAGGCACCTGAAAGTGGCTAAACATGCAGCGGACACTTACTTGTGAAGGAACAAATGAAGAATGCAAGAATCCCTCCAACTAAATTCATTCTCTCTGTCCCAGAATTTTACTTTACTTTGCTTTCAAATCTATTTGATCTACATCACACAACATAAATGAGTTCATGTGCTTCTCAAGAGGACTGTAGTGGCAACGGTTGGGTAAGTTCCCCATAGAAGACAAGGCTAAGATGTGTTTTAAGATCACGCACAAAGCCTTCTCTGCATGCTGCAGTAAGAGGCAGGGGCTCGGGATTTGTAGAATGTCACACCTGCAAGTCTCTGACAAACCCAACCCTGTGGACACACAGGCAGGTAAGTAGTACCCACAGCAAGCAGATACAATAGAGGGCAGTGCTGTGAGCCCTGGAAAAGAGATCAGGACGCAGAGTGCTGACAGTGTATGCAGGGGTTTCTCACTTTAAAAAGATCAAAAGGCAAATTAAGAACTAAAATAGAAAATTGCCTGGACCTATTCTGTCTGATAGAAGTGAGTAGTTTTGAGGTGGCAAAATCGACCACCGACACAAAAGCTACATGCAGTATTGTTTGCAACTGCTTTGGAAACCTGGCAAGGAGGGAGAGGTACTAAGCAGCCCCTCAGGTGCGAGTCTGTTCCCCGGTATTGCAGTTGCCCTATACCTGGGATCTGGAGTCTGAGGAGTAAGGGCAGGCAGCCAGGGAGTGGGAAGGGGTAAGGACAGCAGGGTGGAGCCCAGATCCAGGACGAAGACTGAATGAAGACTTTCAGAAAAGGGGACCAAGTTCCCTCTCTGGCTGCCAAAACCTAGAGGCTCCCCAGAGAACTGAGATAAGGCCAAGAGCCGACTGCCAGGGGGTGATAGTCCCTGGGGACCTCGCGGGACAGGAAGCCCTGGCCAGGCTCTGGCTTCAGGCCCAGGCACACCCTTTGTTAATCTCCAAGTTCACAGTCTACCTAGCCACAGGTTGCGAGTCTGGGTCACTCCTACTGGGTCCACTGGTTTCACTTAGGATCACAACTTTCTTAAACAATTCTTGTTAAACAGAAACGTATGCGAGCTGTAAAGGGAAAAAGGAGTGAAGTCGAAATGAAGGTATGAGGGAACCTAGTGGCCCCTTGAGAGAAAGCGCCGGCGGGGACCTGCCAGAGCTCGGGCCGCCTGGGTCGCCCGGGTCGCCGGGAGAGGCTCCCTCCGAAGCCCAGAGGCAGAAAGCATGCGCTCCGCTCCGCTGGGACGGCGAGGCGGCGCCCAAGCATGATCCGGCCCTGGGTGTCCGAAGTCCCCCACGGCCCAGGTCGGGCGTGGCTGTGCCCCCCGGGCTTCGTCCCGTCCCGCTGCGCCCGTGTCCCGAGCCCCGGCCCCTTCCTCCGGGTTCCCGCAAATGCCCGGGACGCGCGGGCCGCTGGGCCGGGACCGCGCCCCTCCCGAGGCCAGGGCGCCACGGCCTCATCATCCCCGTGCCCCGCTCCCGGACCCCGCCGTCCAGCGCCCCGCTCCCAGGGTCCCCGCCCGGGGCCCGCCCGGTCCAGTCCTTACCACGCCGCGGCTCCGGGCGTCTCCTCCGGCCCGCGGCGCGCCGAGCATGTTTCCCAGAAACTTGTCCGGGTCCGCAGGGCTGAGCCGGGCGGGCAGGAACCGCGCCGGGCGCTGGAGGCTGCGACCATCCGGGAACTTGGCCGGACGGGAACCCTCCTCCCCTCAGCCCGCGTCCCCCCCCGCGCCCCCCCCCCCCGCGGACGCCGCGTCCTCGCCCTCCGCGCGCGCCCCGAGCTCCGCGCCCCTGCCGGGCCCGGCCGGGCGGCCAGGCGACTCGGGGCGCCGGGCACGCGCTCTCCTCGTCCTTCCGGGGCCAGGCCGGACAGTGGCAGAGGAGCGGGACCCGAAAGGGATGCCCAATGTAAGGCACCCGGCGGCTACAAGGTTCCCCTTCTCCCACCCGGAGAGGACGCCCCTTCCCATCGCCTTCCTCTCTGCTGTCAAACAAGAGCATCCCACTTGAGACCCCTTAAATTCGAGTACATTTAAAAGACGCGTTTATAAAAGGAGTGGAACCGCAGAGGCCCCAGGTCTCACGCGTCTCTCTGCGCACCCGGGATGCGGGGACCGTGTGCCACCGCTGCCACCGCTGCTCCTCTGGGAGGAGGCTTCTTTCCAAACTCCTGTCTGCTGGGATTCTTGAGTAGTTTTGTTTTTGCAGCAAATGGGGATGGATTTACCCTCAGCCACCCACATCCTAAATCCGATAAGATCAACAGCAAACATTTGGAGAAAGCGCAGGCTCTGCGAGGCACCACCTCAAGTCCCAAGGGAGGTCATCACATGACCGTACTAGAATGTGCTTTTGAAAGGACAAGTCGTCGTCAGTGTAGTAACCATTGATTCATGATGCTAAAGAACCGAGGCCCTGCAGGCCTGTGAATAGATGTAGACCATGTGGGAAGAGACGCGCCTCAGAATAGGTGTTGCACGCCCAGGAGCCCTTGATTTGAGACGCGCCCTTGATTTGAGGTGCGCCCTGTTCATGTGCCATTCTGATCCTGACATTATGTGTTTTAGTGCATACACTAACTCTCCTAGGAAAGACACTGAGTGACAAGAGTTAGCTCTTCCCATTGTCAAACTTCTTGTCCCTTAAAACAATTTCTGTGGTACTGTAATATGTCCTGCTTTCTGTAAAATGCAGGCAGTGGTTTCATATATAAATATATAATTCCAGACTTTAAAATGGGCCAGTAGAATTTATCGTGGTGTGGTGCCGAATTTAAACTAAGAACTACCTGGTTTCCTTAGCAGCCCTGTAAGTCTCAGTTGTTGCTTGGGACAAGTCAAGGTAAGTTTCTGCTTCCTAGGACTCTGTGAGGATTCAGAGGGGTCATCTCTCTGAACATGAGCATAGTAGGGAACTTGTTGGGGTAAGAATACTCTTTTTTTTTTTTTTTTGGTGGGACTGGGGTTCAAACTCATGACCTTGCACTTGCCCAGCAGGCATTTGTGCCTCAGAGCTACCTCCCCAGCTCTCAAGAATACTCTTGAATTCATAGTGTTGAGCTTCTCTTGGGAAGCTGGCAAATTTATCATTAGTCTACACAAAAGAAGACAAAGAAGGTGCGTGATTTGGGAGTCCTCACCAAATCTCATGTTGAGATCTAATCTCCTTTGTGAGGTTGTAAAAGGTGGGACATTTAAGAAATGACCAGGTTCTTAATGATTAATTCATTGGGAGGTTAATGAATTAATGGTTTAGCGGGTTATCTTAAGAATGGAGCTGTTAAGAAAAGCTTATGTTTGAAGTCTCACCGTGTGGGTCCTTGACCCAGCAGGATGCTCCTTACCAGTTGCAGCTCCTTCCCTTGATTTTCAACATCTCAACCTCCAGAGCTGTTCTGCAAACCTTTGCTCTTTATAAATTATCCACTCTATGACTTACACTTACAGCAACAGAAAACAGACTAATAGAAAAGGTAAAATACATACTCCTCTTCGTTTCACCATTGGAAGCCAAAAATAAATGGTGTTCTCAATTGTTCACTGCTTTAATCCTCCTCAGGCCAGTGATTACTCACATAGAATGCCTCAGGCTCTCTTCCTTCAATTCCCGGAATTTCTCTCAAGAAGGTTGAAACTCAAATAAAATTTTATCAATGATAATTTTTTTGTTTTAATATGCTTTTGTTTTAATATCTGTGGTCGTGTTGAAGGCTAATATAAGGGTAAGGTGGGTGAAATGCATTTGGAAACATTTTTGTGCATTTTTCTTTTCAATTAAATTGTGTTTGAAATAATTTCAAGTGGAAAAGTTTAAAAAAGCACAGATGAAAACTGTCAGAGCTTGAAATTCTAAAACAAAGCCTTCATTCCTTTTCGTGATGCTAAATTATAATTTAAAATAAAGGTGTTGAATATACTAGTGGGCAGAAATCTTGGTGCTAAACCTTTGTAGCCATGTAGACTAAATGAGGTAACGAAGAAAAAATGCTTGAGCCTAGGCCACAGATGTTACAGTGATTTTGGTTACGAGAGAAAAGGAAGGAAGGAAGTAGGATGTTGAGACTGGTAAAACTAAGGTACATTTTCCAAAGCACAATGTTGCTAAATACAGATGGCCTTATCATGGCTTACTATCTTTCAGCTTTTAATTTTTGATTTTGCAATGGCATGTCTAGCAATATATGGTCTAATACTCTAATGACTGGACAATACTGGGAACCACAAAAGTGTGTCAGAATTGATACTGGGCACTGTGTTGTGTTGCTAAGCTATGAAGTCCAATCAGTGGGCTCAGGACACTATATGTGTTTGTAACTTCAGATGTGTTTAACTTATACCAAGTTTTCTTTTTTTGCAGTACCAGGGATATGAACTCAGGACAGGATCATGCACTTGCTAGGCAGGTGCTTATCCTACTGAGCTATCTCCCCAGCCCTAACTTATACCACATTAATCAGGCCATAAATCAAGGACCATCTGTACATCTATTTGTCTTCCAATTCATAAATACTCACTCTTACCCTGTACTAGTTCACTAGTACTTTAAAGAATTTCTTATTTTATTTATTTATTTTTTTCTTGTTTCAGAACCTTTGTTTATTCACTCATTTTTTTATGGCTGGCTCAGCCCGCCCCAAGGGCAGTGCTGGTGCAGCATGTGGTGCTGGGGATCGAACCAAGGTCCCTGAAGCCGCCCAAGCTTTCCCAAGTAGGCACTTTAGACCACTGAGCCATCCCGCTGGGCCCCTTCACTAGTACTTTAGAACTCCCCTCTTATAACAATGACTTGCTCAGGGGACCAGAGGGGGCCTCCTGCCTCTTCAGAGTTCTCATAGCAACCTTGTGAAATAAGTATTTGTCTCCCTTGAAACACTGGAACGCTGTGCCTCAGGACTACAGGTAACCTAATCCAGTGATCTAATCCAAGATCACTCCATTTCTAAAAGTCTACATTCAGGTTATTATGAGCCTAAGTCCCTTGCTCCAGCAATCACGCCATACTGTCTCTTGGCTTGGCTTCCTGTGCTTGTCCCACCTTGAGCTTCTGCTGGTATGAATGATATGAACTGATTAATATCCAGATTTCTTGATTTTTTTTTTTTTGTCTTTTTGAGACAGGGTCTTGTTATGCAGTTTTAGGCTGACCTTGACCTCACTTTTGTAGCCTAGGCTGGTCTCGAACTTTCACTAATCCTCCTGCCTCAGCCTCCCAAGTGCTGGGATTACAGGTGTGCACCACCACACCCAGCTACCAGATTTCTTGATCTTGATCTGGATACATACTATTCCCCAGGTTTTCCTATAAATTTTTATTTTTTAAAAAAGTAAATAAACATTTAATGAAAGGAAGGTAAAATGGATCAGCCAGCATCTCCTATAATGTGCTGTGTCAGTTCTCAGTCACTTGTAGTAAATTACCATAAATCTGCCCACTCAGAACAACATCTACTTACTATTTCAGGGCTCTGTAGAAGTCTGAATGTGGTATTATTGGTTTTCTTGTTCAAGATATGACCTGCCAGGGTGTTCTTGACTTCAAACATGGGGCACTAGGGGTGGGGGATCCACTTAGGCTAGGGAGACAGCTCAGCAGCTGTCTGTCCTGAGTTCCATCTCCAGTACTAAAACAAACAAACAAACAAACAAGCAAATAAACATGTAGGTCACTGGCAATATTGAGTCTCTCTAATTTTGGGACTTGAGGTACCTGGTTCTTTGGTGATTACTACCCAGGACACGCCTCCTCACTCTGAGAGGCTACTACATTCCTGACCGAATGGCTGTTTTCCATCTTTAAAGCCAGCAGTGAAGAATCTACTCATACCAAATCCCTTTTATACTTCTTGTTTCTTTTACCAAACGGAACCTGATTCCTCATAAGACCTCAGCTGAAGACCTTAACCCCAGTGAAGATAATCTTCCCAGCTTAATCCTAATGACATCATCCTTTCATGGCAGTGTCTAGGTTAGGACTTGGTTGAACAACTCAGAGAACATGGGTGTCCAGTAAGAGTTGAGAGTGTTAATGTTCTACCCTCCAGATATTAAAGTTTATTTTCCCATTTCTCTAAATGTGAGTCTACCTTTTTCATTTTTAAGAGTAACATAGTCTCCACAATAGAATGCCATAATTGAGCCAAATCCTGAGCAATGGATAGTTATGTTACTTTCAAAGATTTGCCTTTTTTAAATGCACAGTAAATACACATGATCCTGAATGTTTATGTGCATTTGCCATTCTGAAATTAGCATTCTCATTTATATAAGTTAGTAACTTATACTAGCCAAGTAGAACTGTGGGGTGAGAGGGTTGGTACCTTTTGGTAGATAATGCTAAATTGCTCTTCAAAATGTTTGTATCAACGTATACTTCCAGTGGGTGTATATAAGAACTTAAATAGCTACTTTTTTTTTTTTTTTTTTTGAATGGAGAAACAAACTCAGGACCTTGAACTTGCCAGGCAGGGGCTGTGCTGCTGAGCTATATTTCCAGCCCTAAATAGCTAGCTCTTATAAACAATCTCTTTTTATAGACTACTTCACCAGGAGGCCATCTGTACACTGATTAAGTGTATTGATCTCAGGCAGATTGACTGGAAAATAATCTTAGCTCTTTGATTTCCAGAGTGTGAGACCTGGTTCTACATCTCTGAAAGTGATCTCATAATGGTAGCTTTGTATTAGTTATCTGTTGCTATGTAATGAATAACTTAAAAATGTAACAGCTAAACATATAGACACTTATTAGCTCACAGCTTCTGTTAGGAAGCTGTTAGGAGTTGAGTATGAGGTTAGTTGAGTGTTTTGGTTCAAGATCTCTCACAAGGCTACAGTGGAAGTGCAGTCATCTCAAGGTATGACAGGAGGAGGACGGCGATCTCCTTTCTAGTTCTCTCACAGGGCTGTTGGCTGCAGACACAAGGGCATCTCCAGTGGGTAGTTCACAACATGGCAGCTATTTTCCCTCAGAGTAACTGAGCAGGAGGGGCAACAGCAATAGAAGCTACCCTCTTTTTTGTAACCTGTTTTTTTTTTTTTTTTTTTTTGAGACAAAGTCCCATTATGTAGCTCAGGCTGGCCTCAAACTCGTGGCCCTCCTTCCCCTCAGCCTCCCAAGTGCTGGAGTTACAGGCATGTGCCACCCAAATCTGTAACCTAATCTTGAAAGTGACATCTTATCATTATTCCATATTCTACTTGCTGGAAAAAGACAGCAAGTCCAGCTCTCACTTAAGACAAAGCTGTTGAATAAGAGTGTGAATATTAGCAGGCACTGGTCACCAGGCTCATTTCAGAGACTACCTATGCCACTTCTTGTGGAAGTATTTGGTTAAAGTGAGCTCCTGCAGTAAGCTAAGACAAGGTATCTAACTTTCATAAGCACTCATGGAAGGCTTAATATTTCTAGTAATAGTTATTGTTGTTACCGTTATCTTTATTGTCATCCGCTACACTCATCTTCCTATTTGACTCAGTATCACATTAAGCACCAAAGAATGCACTTCACATGAAGATATTATTTGCACTAGGTAGGAGGCATTTTCTATGAGGAAACAGAAACCTGCCAAAATGAGGTAATACAGGAAAGGCTAAAGGAGGAATTGCTTACAAAGGTGCTTAGGAAAAGGAGCTAGGGACAGGGCCACGCTCCAGAGCCAGGTCAGCAGGGTAGTAGTGGCCACTACTACCACGAGGTGTGAGAGACGCAATTTTTTTAGGGATTGGAAAGTGGATTTTGGATTAGCTTCTGGCAGAAGCTGTGATTTTTTATTTTTTGAGATAGGGTCTTGCTGTGTAATTCAGACTGGCTTTGCTCTTGATATATAGCCCAGTCTGACCTCAAACTCGCAGCCTGGCTCAGCCTCCTGAGTGCTGGGGTTGTAGCTGTGCACCACCACTCCCAGCTAGGAGTCATGACCTCTAGTAGAAGAATAATGTCAGACCTCAGTGACCCGGCATGGTGAGGGTTGAGCAGGGCGGAGAATGTTAACTATGGACTGGATGGATGGGTGGAAAATACATAGTGTGGACAGTCACAGCTCTTCACTAGTGGGACATCTTCTGCGATGTGATGCCATGTTTCTTCCAATAAAGGAAGACTGAAAGGCAGCTAATCCTGACTTTAAAAGATAAGCATCAGGGAAGGGGCACCAGGAAACATACTTTCAGAGGCATCAGTCTAGCCTTGGGTTCATGCAAACCCCTAGGGGAGCTTGCATTTGGCCCAGAGAAGAACTACAGATTCAAGCTGAAAACTGGCAGACTGGTCCAGTGGAAGTGACTTGGGAAGCCGATGTGAGCTGCAGGTTTGATTTCAACCAGGGCGATATAATGACATGACAGGCACTATATCATTCTTCTGTGTCTTCTGATTGTACAGCCTACCCATGAAGGTGCCTGAAGACCTCAGGGTCTTTTAAAGCTGCAAAGTTTCCCAAACATGGTTCTCAACCTACCACAGGGATCTGGGAGCTGTACTCTGGGGAGAGAAGGCAATGCAGGCCCAGAGGTGGGAGTGTAATGTAATGACTGGGAAAGGGGGTGCGCTGAGTAGGCTGAAGGAAGGGTCTCTACTTTAACTCTCAGCTGGTTTCATTTTGTTGTTACCCCACTGAGCTATACCCCCAGGGCTATTTCCTTCCTTCCTTCCTTCCTTCCTTCCTTGTTCTGCTTTCTTTTTGTTGTTGCTTTTTGTTTTTTGGAGACAGGTTCCCTCCACGTAGTTCTGACTAGCCTTAGTCTCACTGTGTAGGCCTAGGCTGGCCTCTGACTTGCAGACAATCCTCCTACCTCTGCCTCACAAGTGCTGGAGTTACAGACATGCACCCCCATGCTCAGCTTCTGTTTTCTATTCCAAAACAAATCCTGCTAAACTGCCCAGGCTGATCTTGAATTTGTAATCTTCCTGCCTCTGCCTTCTGGGTAACTAGGATTATAGATGTCCTGGCTTCCCTGGTTTTAAATAGTTATTTTCATGCTTTGAACCTGTAAAAGTGTAAGTCACTGCAAAGGCCAAGGAAGGTTGAATTTGTTTCCATTATTT
>PVJA010000376.1:89954-181189 GCA_004027025.1 Myocastor coypus | reverse complement strand
TACTAGTAAAAATAAATGAATAAAAGACTATTCAGTGATACACAGATCTCACTGATTCTATCTCCCAATCACTACCAGGCATTTCTGTCCATCTGTCCGTTAGCCATCGTTTCTTTCACCCTGGATTCTCAGGACAGTTATTGTCTGATTTCTCAATCTCCAGCTTTCTTTCCACCCAACCTTTTGATGTTTGGCAATGATTCCAAAAGAGTCTTTTTGAAATAAATGTATTGATACAGTGTAAAAGCTGATCTCCCCTGGATGACTCCCTAATGATATAGAGAACACTGAAACTCCTGACCTGAAAAGTACCCGGGATGAGTTCGTGTTCTCTAAAACCGAAGAATGAGTTTTGGGCATAAACTGAAGTAATGAGCAGAACGTATTTATTGAGGGAAAGAAAGATCCTGCCCAAGAGAGGGACTCGAGGGGGGGGGGCAGAGTGGGTGGTCCCCCCAGAAGCTGTCTCTTCCAGGGACTTTCATAAAGGTGAGTCTGAGGTGAAAACCATGAACACTCGCTTAGGTGGGCATGAGGTTGGACAAAACTATGGCCAACCAATGAGGTTACAAGCGCCATTGCGCAGGTAAAATTGATTAAAGCCAATACTAAACGGAGAAGGGAGTCATGCAGCAAGAGGGCACGAATACAGGACAGGGTCTCTTCCTGTTGGGAGCTGGGTTCCTGACTCACTTAGGCTCCTTTAAGGTGATTGACACCTAGAGTACCAGTCCCTGGTGAGCATTCCTAGGGAAGTCTGTGGCTGCACTGGTTTTCTTTTTTGTCTTGAGGCAGGGGTCTCTCTTACGCACTGCAGTCACCTCCTCTCCCACCTAGTCTCTTTGAGGGCCTGACCCTGTCTGGCCTGTAATATTTCTGTCCAATTCAGCTGCCTACAATAGTGTGAGCATACTATTAAGAAGTCATATACCCTTAACTTAAAGCACAGGACCCTTTCTGACTTAATTTGTTCTCAAGTTTCCTCCATTCATTTTTGTTGCACGCTCACCATCAGGTAATGCTCATTATACAGATGTACATACACCAACAGACCACTTTCTTTCACAGAGCCGAGTCTGTATTTATGCTCGTTCTGTGCCTGCAACATCCGCTTTGGCTTTGCAACTTGGCTTACGACTCAACTACGTTCTCCCCAAAAGCCTTTTGTAGTTGCTAAATCTGAACATTTCTCTGTGTATCCTGTACAAATCCTCATCACAGAAACTATCACATTATGCTGGAATCATAAATTTATGTCACTGGGGCTAACAGTTTAGACTTTACAATCACACTATCTGAGTTTAGCTTTACGGTTTGTTAGGTGCATGGCGTATTTAGGAAACTAAAATTGAACTCATGGAGAGAGAAGCTTAGCGTTCTAGAGTTGCGCCAGAGTGTGGATTAGATGAGGGACGTACATTCCCGCCTCAAAAGTGGAGCTCAGAGAGGTAAGAATCAAGAGGTGCAAGGAGACAAGTTATATGCAGAACTGAATAGGAGCCACGTTTCTAGAAGACAAAGAATGGCAAAGTTGTGTCAACAGAACAAGAACTTCATTACCACTGAATATGGCCCAAATGGCCACAGAAAATAGCTTTGCTATTTAAAGACCTAGCTCTGAAATCCAGCTAGAAAAACCCATCTTTCAAAATCTGTTTTCCCATATAGCCTAAGCAGCCTGAAAGTGGTGGTGTGGGCTGTGCAAGACTTAGTTATTAACTTGATAAATTACTGAAGGTTAATACTAGAATTGTTACAAATTACTTCTCCCTTGACAATTTTTAACAGAAAACTTTTAAGTAAGTCTCTTTTGCAATGTGGCTGGATGCCATTAGTATATTAGTATTCAGTTGTATTTGTGGTTATGATGATCTTGCTTGCTTGCTTGCTTGCTTGTAGTTCAGGCTGGCTCCCTCCCTCCCTCCCTCCCTCCTTCCCTTTCTTCCTTGCAGTTCAGGCTGGCCTTGAGCTCACTTTTGTAGCCCAGGTTCGTCTCGAACTCGCACCGATCCTCCTGCCTCAGCCTGCCAAGTGCTGGGATTACAGGCATGCGCCACCACGCCCGGCCCACTACTACTTTTCAAAAACGCTAAATTCTCCCCGGGTCGTGTTGAGCTGTCCTTGGTAGCTACCGCCAGTGTCTTTAGGAACCTGCAAGACAGGTGTTATTATTTTCTGTGAGAAGCCGTGAGCTTGGCGAAGATGGCCGAGCTGCCGCGCTGAGACCTGAGCTGCGGTCTCTTCTGCTCCTTGGAAATCCATGGGGGCGGCAGGGCGACAGCGCGTGCAGAAAGCGAACCAGCGCCAAACACAACCGAGTGCAGGGCCCGGCGCGCCTGCGGTTTTCTGCTCGTGGCCGAGTTTCTTCTCAATTACAAAGCGGTGGCTTTGGCGGCCGCCTGAGCTCGGGAGGAGGGCGCACGTTTGCGTCCCCGCTGGGGGCGCCTATTAAGCCCCCCGGAGCGCGAGCGACCGCAGCGCGAGGTGCAGAGTTGCCCCGGGACCGGCCCGGTGCGCGCTCCGCGGGCGCCACGGCGCAGGCACCGCCCCCTCCCGGCCGCCGTCCCGGCCCTCAGGGCGCGGGGCGCGGAACCCGGGCGCATGCGCATGCGCAGACGCCGGCCAGGGAGCCGCCGGTGCCCTTCTGCCCGCCCCTCCCCCGTCCGCTTCCCAGGACGCCGGCGACCCGGGCCGCGCTCGGACTCCCTGTCCCGGAACCTCGGGCCTGTCCGCGCCGGAGCCGACGGGACCGCGCAGCACCCCGCGTGCCGGTGAGCGACTCGGACGCGCGGCCCCGGGCCGGGGGCTGGCGGCGGCGGGGAGGCCTCTGCGCCCGCGCTGTCCCCCGGGGCCCGAGCGGCACCCCGCAGCCCGAGCGGCCGGAGCCCGCGTTCGGCCTGAACTGGTCTCGCAGTGTTCGGGGCTCTATGCACGGCGCTGGAGCCCCGGGTCCCCCGCACGCTCCGCACGCACGGAGGCTGCCTCTGCGCGGCGACCGCGGCCCCGCGCTGGCCGGAGCGGACGTCGGTGCCCGCAGGCCGGAGACTGCTGACGCGGGCTCTGGAAATGGGGACACCGCGGCGGCCGAGCGGGCGAGGGGGTCTGGCGCTCCTTAGCGCACGGCGGGGCTGCAGGAATACCGGGGGCTCGGCCCGGGAGTGTTCTGGGGACGATCCGGTGGAAAGTTCGAGATCACCGGTGCGCGGCCTGACTAGCCTGGCCCGACCCCAGGCTGTCCGGAGCACAGTCCACCGGGCTGACCCCGAAAACCGGCCCCTTCCTGCATCCTCTCCCCCAGCCTCCCGATGGCTGCGGGAAGGCGAGGTTACTGGCCCCTACGCCCTGTCACCCACATAGAGCCAAGGCGACCATTTGTGGGGAGGGTGATGCTTAGCCTTCACCCTAGAACCACCTGTGACTGCACAGTGGCGGTTTTGCTGAGTGACTGCCGTAAGGCCAAAAGAAAACAAGTGCTATGTAGGAGTCTCCTGTGACCTTGTTTTGAACTTATGTCCTATGTATGAATTTTTAAAACAGGACGTAGTGAAAAAATATGTATTCCTTTTTCTAAAGTTTTCAAGTTGGAATGTGAGCATCCTTGTTTAGTCCTGCTGTGTACATTGCTTTTGCTTTTTCTCAGAATCTTAGGAGGTTGGATAATAGGTCTATCAGGTTCTTTATAATCTTGAAATTGTACCTACCTGTGGAGGTTTGGTTTTGTTTTTAAATGGAAAGTAATACAAATTATTCTTACTTGGCTGGTAAGTTTATTTTTAACCACCTCTGTGTTAGTTTTAGCTGTTTTCATAAAGTTGTGAAGTTAATGTTCTAAATTTACTCCTTTGATTGGTAAATTATATTTAATATTTGGGGCTATTTGGCTTATAATTTTAACTGCCAACTTTTTTTTTTTTAATGATACAATTTATTTATTTATTTATTTTTATGGCTGGCTCAGCCTGCCCTGAGGGCAGGGCTGGCGCAGCATGTGTTGCCAGGGATTGAACTGTGGTCCCTAGGGCCACCTAAGCTTTCCTAAGCAGGTGCTTTAGACCGCTTAGCCATCCTGCTGGCCCCTTAACTGCCAACTGTTGAACAAAAAATAATCCCCAGGATTTGGCATTTTTAAGGTTTTTGTTCCAAATGCCAAAATTTTCGAAGCAAGCTATGAAAAGATGGAAATGATGAGCCTTCTCCAAAGGATGTGGATTTTAAATGACTGGAAAATACCAGTTTGAAACTACCTAATATTATACATAATATATAATTGCAACCCACCCAGAGCACATATTGCTTCGGGTGCCAACTGATTAAAAGATATAATGTGTCTTTGTTCTTCTGTTCCAACAAAAATGAAGTCTGTATGTTTCATTGTGGGGAGTCAGAAGTGGCTTAGGCTTTTGTCAGTATGCACATAGGAAGGCCCATTCTCATTACAAGTCTGATTAGATATTCTGTGATACTGTGTTAGAAGTACCCACCTGCACTCTTAACATATCGCTTCTTTCTTCCAGCCAATATGTGGTGGAATTTAGTTTTAATCACTAAAGTAGTTTGTGCGCACTCTGGAAGTTTAGTCTATGCTAATTAGATGGATACAAACATCCCTAGGGTTTTTGAGTCTGCTTTTTTCTTAAGTTTCCTGACTTTCCTTTTTCAGCAGACATGGGAAAGTCTCTTTCTCACTTGCCCTTGAATCCGAGTAAAGAAGAAGCTTATGAGGGAGGCACGGCCCCTGGAAATATGAGGACTGGCCTGGTGAATAATGAAGTCCACAATGAAGACGGGAGAAATGGAGATGTCTCCCAGTTTCCCTACGTGGAATTTACAGGAAGAGATAGTGTCACATGTCCCACTTGCCAAGGGACAGGAAGAATTCCTAGGGGTATGTGGTCCGATTTGTTTTTTCATTAAAGAATGACTCCACCCAATTCTCAAGTGCTGACAGTGTAAAACCTATGGATCTAAGCAACTGTTCTAAAATAAAAAGCTCTCATATTAAGTACCTTCAGTGAAAAGAACCCAAGCAAACATATTAAGGTTCCCAGAGCAGGAGTGAAGACGACTTCCTTCCATCCAGTGCCTTTCCTTTCCCGCTTGCTGTTGTAGATCCTGTACACTGTCGTTTGGAAACTTGGTCCTATGACTTGGAAACTTGGTCCTATTGGGCATCTGTAGAGAGTGTGTCACCATTGTTTTTCTCCTGTTGGCTATTAGAAGCAACTTAAGCAATTTGGTTATTTTGACATTAGTAATTCATTATTGAAAGAAGAAAATGGAGTGTTGAAGGCAGAAAACTGCTGTACTCTGATGAGGGACACAGAGGCATTCCGAGGTGACTGGAGGCACCCCCAGGTTACAGTGTTAAGGGAAACCAGACACACACGCCTGAACACCACATGGCTTCTCTTACATGAGAAGCGCAAAGTAAAGAGCAAAATAAAACCTAACGGGGACCAGGGAGATGTTGTTCGTATGAGGAGAACAAGTGATTGGGAGGGAAGGAGGGAGGAAGGACAGGGGAAGAGAGATGTAAGAGAGCTTACAGGACACTAGGCCTTTTGCAAGTGGACAGTGTGACCAAGAATTGGGAAGGGCAGGGAGAGCTGAGAGGAACGGGACGAAGGACAATTCGGCTGCGTTAGGTACATGCACCAACTCCCCGCCGTAAATGTGATCATTATGAACTGCACACATGAAAGAAGAGGAAGTTGTCCACGCCTTAATTGGTTGTTTCTGAAAGGAGCTCCATGGTATGTGAAGCTGACCCAAATAGGAAGAGAAATGAAGATGTGTTAGACCACTGGGGCACGAGAAGGAAGGAAGCGTGTCTGTGGTCTTTGTGGGCTGCCTTAGTAGTGCTGGTGTGTAGAGGTCAGATGGGGGGCCGCCTCAGGCTGCTTCTGTTCTCTACCAGGTAGAAGTCGTCGTGTGATGGAGACATCGTGAAGGAAGGACAGAATAGCAGTGCATCAGCACCTCCTGAAAAACCTCTGAGGTTAGAGGTGCGGAAGGTTACTGCACCTTGGCTGTTGTGATGGTTTCTTTGCAGAGAAAGTATCTGTTTGAGAATAAAAGGATTACTACAGTTTAAGAAATCAATTCACTGGGCTGAGAGGAAATGGAGATGTATTTTAGCATTATAATTATATTTTAGTCATGTGGCCAGCAGACTTTTGGCAGCCCGGAGATAGACTGTGAAAAGTAGAAATAGAGGATGACTCAAGAGGTTTTTTATCAGAGCAACTGAAAGAATGGAATAGCAATTTATTAAAATGAAGGAAATAACTTAATCCATTGCAGGGAGAGATGTTAGTTGTAGCATATGTGTTGCGAGATGAGTGTTTGACATCAGAGTAGTCCATGCAGCAAGCAGTTCTTCACATGAGTCTGAACTTCAGACCAGGTTCAGCTGAGAGGCATTCATGCAAGATGGCACAGTGTTTACATGAAGCTGAGGGGGAACGTCAGGCTCTCAGTATACGTGGAGAAAAAGGAGACCCTGGCACCAAGCCCTGGTATGCCACAGTGTCTCAGCCAGTGGCATGAGACTGCGTTCATGAAGAACACCTCAAAAGTGCAGCTAGAGTAAAAGAAAAGCCCTGCATGTACAGGAAAGAAACCGTAACTAAGGGAAAAAAACAGTTAACTTGTAATGCTACTAAGTGATCAGGTAACGTGAGAAGTGGCCATTGGATTTGATGACATGTAGGCCATTGCAGTTTTTGTAGTTTGAAAGAAAATATGTAGCATGTGTAATACATGTAGAGTAGGCTCAAGGAGACAAAAGTCTTGTTTTGTGGTATTGTGGTACACGGAGGAGTGTAAAGTGGTACAGGAGGTGATTATGAGGTTTGAACCAGGATTTTTTTCCAATGGAATGATTAATGACTGTATTTTGATGAAACTGATCTGTAGAGAAAATACTGGGAATGCAGGAGATGGGAGAATTGTTGGAGCAATGTCCTGAACAGATGCAAAGGGTAAGATCTAGTGGCCAAGTGTGGAAGGTTCTTCTTAGCAAAGATACAGAAGCCCCAGTACTGAAGGAAAGCTTCAGGAATGGAAGGTAGAGCAGTTGGACATGGAAGCAGTTAGGTAGACAGATAACATTCAGTGGAAATTTAGACTATGGAGACTTAAGAAATGAAGGGTTTACTGTGCCCGGGCGATAGCTCAGTAGACTAAGCACTTGCCTGGCAAGCGCAAGGACCTGAGTTCAATCCCCAGTTCCACAAATAAATAAATGAATAAATAAATAAAATAAAAATAAAGGCTTTACTGAGCTGATAGATTGTAGCCCAAGATAAAAGGACCAAATTTCCTAAGTTACTAGTGGCTTACAGATAAGTGGTGAAGAAAATGTTCACTGGACCACAAGGACCAAGAGTTTTCATAATGGAATTTGGGTCAGAAGGCCTAAGTCATTGACATGAAGCTTATGTTGGCTTTAGGTAAAGAGGCAGGAGAGTGAAGGGGCCACCTCCTGGGATGGGAGAATAATCCATATAGAGGAGTTTTTGCTACTTTTTGGTTGGTTAATTCCAAAAGCAGAATGCACTGTGGGCTTGATGAATAATCTTCAGATTACAAGAAAGGAATATGCAGGCTTTTCTTTTTCTTTGTTGATTTACCTTGATGTTCTGAAGTGAACTTATCTCCTTCCTCCATTCTCTGACTTGTGACCTAGCTCAGGACATCTCAGAGTTCTCTTACCATCGTGGTGGTAGGGGCTTACGGAAGCTCTCTTCAGTTTACCACACTGTGAGCTGAGAATGAGTGTCAGAGATATTGAAGACTAGAAGAGAGTTGACGTTATCAAATATGGCCTTGGAGAGTTAGAGTGTATGTACGAAGTAGGAAATTATAAATGTTAGCCACTTGAAATTAAGGATCTCAGATGACGTCACTGAGCTCTTGATGCTTGAGACAGAGAAGATACCATTTTGGTTTTCAGAAGGAATAGTGTTAGGATCTCAGAAGTTTTGGGAAGAGAGACAACAGTGTTTCTTCTGTGATCTCATTCAGACAACCAAGTCAGTCTTACTGGCAAGAGCAGAGTTAAAGGAACGCTTGGTAAATTCAGATTCTCTAGTAATGGGGACTTACTAGGTTTTTTTTTAGTAGATCAAAGAGGAATACAGCCTTCCCTATTATTTCTGATTAGCCAGACATCTAGGAATACAATGATACAGTGTCTTTTGTAGCACTTCCGCTAGGTAAGTTTTGAAGAGCTAGCAAGAAGTTTCCTGAGAGAATGAGAGATCTAGATGAATTTCTAGGCTTTTGAAAGTATATGATGAGAGGGTGCTGCTGTATTTTTACTTAATCATTTTAATAAGTATTTAAGCCTACTGTTTTTGCTTTTAGGACAAGAAAACCAGCTGGTAGCATTGATTCCATATAGCGATCAGAGATTAAGGCCAAGAAGAACGTAAGTGATTATAAGAAAATAAGAGTTTCCTAGTTTGGTTTTTATATTTTTTCATTTCCAATGATGTATCTATGATTATTCTACTTAGGATCATTAGATGGAAATTCTCTATGAGGGTGTTAAAGTATGCCATTATGTGCTTTGTGTCATTAAATGAAAAGGATTTCTGGTTGGGCGGTGTCTAGAAAGCAGTTTGATGTCCTTGCCTTCTTCAGTTTTAGAGGAACAGTGGGAACCACGTATGTTCCATTTTCATTAAAAATGAGCAAAGAATCCCAGCCTAGCAGTGAGCATTCAAGCCATGATGGCAGCAGGGACCCACACGTACCTAATGGTTTCACTGAGGTTGTGATGGAAACCAAATGAAAGCATTTTAAGAGGCTTAGGCATCCCTGGACAGAGCCAGTACTGTACCCCAAAGAAAAGAACCGTAGTTGGAGGGCTCCACACGAGTATTTTAAAGAACTGCATATTCTGATGAGAAGGCTGCATGCTCTAGTTTGGAGAGAGTACTCACAGCCACTGTTGCCTTGAGAGCCAAGGGAATGGGTTCATAGGCCAGGAAGATAGCTCAGTAGAATAAGCACCTGCCTGACAAGTACAAGGTCCTGAGTTCAATCCCCAGCAGCGCAAAAACAAAAACAGAGACACATATCTTAAGGAGGGGGTCAGGGGCTGTTGGAGGGTAGGATTTCATTTATACAGGACAGGACCTGGGAAGAAAGCGGAGAAAAATACCAGCTAGTGGAGAGTCAGTCTCAGAACTATAGAGATGAATACTCAGAGGCCATTTTTTTAAAAGCAAGGTGGAGCCCTTGACCAGGAATGCTAAGGAAGCAGCCCTGGTGCATCCTCATCACCCAGAATGAACCTTCTCTCTAAAATACAAAAGTCCTTCCTGTTTAAACAATAGCAATAGTGTTTTACTGGAACTCAGTGAAATGCTAAAAGATGAAAAAAGGACATGTGAAAGAAGTAAAACTTCAGTATAAAATGTACCAGAAAATTAAAACTTATAGACAAAAACCATGACAGAACAGCAAGGCAGAAGCTGAAACACTCAGAAATGTGATAACCAAGTAACAGGAAGATGTGAACAGAAACTGCAGATCCTGCAAAAGAACTCTAGAAAAATATTTGTGCACAGAACTGAAAGGACGAAAGAGTGAATTCATACCCACAGCACAGTGAAGGAAATAGAAAATAAACAGGAAGAAGGAAAACACACTAATTTATTATACTGGAGAAAAAAATGATAGTCTATAAAGAAAATGGAACATGTTTTTAATTGGAGCTCCTGAAAAAGAAAATCGAACAGAACAGATACTCAACATTTAGTTTAAGAATACAGCCCCCAAATAGAAGGGGATGCGACGCTGGACAATGAAGTGCGCATCACTGTCCAGACAAACAGAAGACCAAGTCCAGAGAGTCTTGCCCTTTGAAGGCTTAAAAAAAGCCTTTGTACATGCAGATAGAAGGCTCACAATTTTAATTTACAAAGGTGGAATAACAGATTCACTGCTTTGTGAGCATGGTGCCTCAAAGGCAGAGGCTGTGCAGCAGTGTAGCTAGTAATCACTGAGATAGAATGAACTAAAGGTTATGTGAACATTCTGGCCCTTGATTGTAAACTTTTTATGAAAATGTGAGCCGATGATTATATGAAGGTATTGGTCCTTTATTTTAAAATGTGTAGAAAAATACCAAGATGAAAACAAAGCTGAGATTAAAACCATTGCAAATCGTTGCGTGCAGTGGGCCAATATCCTTACTCTAAGGTGCTTAAAAATGTAAGGAAAGAGAAAGTTCCCAAGGACAGGTGGGGACCAGAAGCCAGCACACACACACACACACACACACACACACACACACACACACACACGAACACCACTGATCTTAAAAACATGAGAGATACTCAGCATTGCTCAATAAAGAAATTTTGCCCTGAGATTCCTACCTATGAGACTGGCAAAACTCCAGACTTTTCTTAGCATATTGAGTTGGCACAAAAAGTAAGTTTGTGCATGCCTTGCCGGTGAATGGGAATTTGGCATTACCTAACAAAACTATGTATGAAGTTAATCTTTGGCTCAGGAACTCTGAAAAATATATTCTAAGGATAGTCATCAAATTGATAGTCATCAAATCGCATCTGTGGAAATTATTTGTGTGCCAGCGTTTGTAATAGCAAAACACTAGGTGCTATTTAAGTAACAAGTAATAGAGGGTTGGTAAATTTAAGTAGTGCTGTGTGTACCTGACAGTAAAATGGAATAAGAACTGCATTTTACTGTATTGTGATATTCAGAACAGGTTTTATTTAGAACACTTTCTGCATGAGCCCATGCATGTACAGCGACAAAAGGAATGAAATCGTAAGTTAGTAACTGGTAATAATAGTTGCTCTGAGAGTTTGAGAGGAAACTGGTAACCAAGCAAGATTGGGCTTTACAGTGACTGTCTTTCTACATAACCTAAATGATGAAATCAAACACTGAATAGTAGCTCCTACCAGTGATCCTGAGTGCACACTGAGCTGACAACAAATGCAGCGGAGCCTTGCCAGGAGGGCAGGTCCTTGCGCCTGGTGGACTGTCAGAGCTGGGGAAAGGTTCTAGGCTGCAAATATAACTGTGACACATTCTAAATTGTGCTCAGGAGTTGCAGTGAATACTCAGTAAGACTTCAGGGAGTCATTTCCTCATTTTCATACATAAAGCAAATAAGTGGGTGAATGTCATTAAGGAACAAAATTTGTAGTACAGAAGCAGTGATACGGAAATCAGATACGGAGTTTCCACTTCAGACAGGGATAGAACTAACCTAGAATAATTAAGAAACTTGACAAGTACATTAAGCAGTATTTTCATGTAGTAGATCTCAGGCAGCAAAGCAAGTTACCCCTGCAAACAAGAAAGAAAATGTGTTAAGCCGTATTGCTCCACTACTACCTGGAAACAGGTCGCAAGCTGTAGCAAGGCTTCGAGCTTCGCTGCTCCCCTGAAGTGAAGGAGTGGCGCTGGGGTTCAGGAGGCTGGGGACTGCAGCTGGCCAAGTGCACAGCGGGAGGTGGGAAGTGCAGAGGCTCCTGCTAGCTGGCCATGGGCTCCACGCAGCATAGTAGGCTGGGGAAGGACTGCCCAGTGGGGCAGAGCATACAGTCCGTGAAGCTCACACAGGGCACCGAGACTTGTTTCTCAATTTGTAGTAAAAGTATGTTATTTGAGGAACAACTCAGGGTCTTTATTTTCTTATGAGTTGGGCAGTTATGGCAGAGTATTTACACAATTATATTTATTGATGATGTTTTGTATACGTTAGCTATGTCATTTAATGCTCAAACTTACATACAACTTAACTAATTGCCTTAAAGAGTACAGATAGAAAATGACAGAAGTAAAATTCTGCCTTGATACCACATATACTACGGAAGCTCTGTGACTTTCTTAGTAGTGTGTATCTCCCAGGGTTTTGTTGCTGACCCTTGGCTCATAACAGAGCTCACTGTTGCACCTTCAGGAAAGTGCACATACTTGGTCAGTGTCCTAGCCCTTTTTGTTCATTTTGAAATGAAATTCAACCTGGAAGGTCACTTTGTTGTCCTCCTGAGTTCAGTAATATTTGCTGTAGCCGTAAGTCCTGCGGACCCAGGCATTCCCAGCTAGGACGCTCTTTCTGAGCAGGCTGAGAAGCGCAGAGTGAGGGCATGTGGGTTCACTCCACACAGTAGCACAAAGCCGGCAGGAGCAGTGTAAGAGGCTTGTACTTTTTAAGTCATTTGCTCTCTTTTTTTCTTCACTTAGGCAATTTAAACTACTCAGAAATGATGAAACATCCTTACAAGACTACTTAATCCCTATTGTGAGGCATGCAATGCGTAACTTCATAAGATGTAGAAAACTGGCTTGGAGAAGCATATGGGAGAAGAAAAGGTGTTTTATATAATTATCCGTCAGGAAGGTGAGGGCTGTATATTAGACAGATCAGGAAGTTTGAAACATCTCTGAGAATATTTTTAAGCAAAAATAAAATTTTCTTTTATACACATTAAAAAGAAAAATACTAAAAATAGGTTAAGTATTGCTGGGAAGTTAGAAGTGTGTGAGTTCTTTTTTCTTGTAACTGGAAATACAATCTCTTTGGTTGATTAAAAAACCAACCATTTCAAGCCCAAATTTATCAGTGTAAATAATGTGTTTTTTGTGTAGTAAAGCTTAAAATTAAGCTAATTCTAATCACTGAGATTGATAAAGCACGGGATGATTTCATTACCTTCTCAGACCTTCCGGGGTAATTCTGCTGAGCAGTCACTTCAGATCATGGCATGGTGAAACTCAAATGTGCAAACCCTGCGTCAGTAGATTGAGCAGGAAACTCTGAAATCTCCATCTGTATGCAGCTCCAAGGCTTGAGCCTACTGTGAAATGTTATTTAAGAGTTACCTCAGTAAACACTTGGTAGAAGCCCGTGGTCCCATTCTCCAAAAGAAGTGAACTGATCTTCCAAGGAGAACATTTTAATACTTAATAGAAAGCAAAACATTACCTAGTACCTTCATAATATGAATGTCTGGTGAAATTCTGTCTTCTTCCTGGTATGATGTACAGAAAAATATTCTAACTGTATTATTGTACAATTTTAGATGTCCTTAAATACTTCCTTTCCATTTCAGAAAGCTGTATGTGATGGCGTCAGTGTTTTTCTGTCTGCTCCTTTCTGGATTGGCTGTGTTTTTCCTTTTCCCTCGATCAATTGATGTGAAATACATTGGTGTAAAGTCAGCATATGTCAGCTATGATGATCAAAAGAGAACAATATATTTAAATATTACAGTAAGTACAACCTTTTCTTATTGAGCAGTATCTTTGTCCTGTCTGAGAGCACGTTTATTACATGGAACGTGCTGGTTTGCTAGCTGTAGGTCTTTGTGCTGTTGATCCTTCTCTTCCACTTCTGATTTGGCTGAAAGTGGCATATAATAAGTACTGGTAATTCCTGCATAGACTTATTTAACATCTGACAGTTCCTTCAGTAAGATAAAATAAAATAGCATTTTCTGGAAAACAAAAAGTATTACCGTCAATTCACTCTTCAACATTTGACTCTATAAATAACCCCTAGTAAGGCATGCTCATGTGTGATTCAATAGAATTTATTTATAAATGTAACATTTTTATTTCCTTGAATTTTTTGAAAAACGATTTTGCTATGTTTAATAGGCCAGTCCTTTATTCTATTTAAATATGAAGTAAAATGATTGTTTGACTTTTTTTCATACAAAATAGTGGATAGGAAAATGTCCTCTATGTTTACCAGGACAGCTTTTTAAAGAAAACATTGTGCAACTGCCTAACTCCTAAAGACAGTAAATAAAACCTCAGAGATCATTTTCTGCTATTTCTGTACACACATATATCTGTGTGTAATGTGTACATATGCAGTATGGCTTGTACCTAGATGTTTTCCCAAAGCCTCGTGCACTCATGCATGGAGAGCTTTGGCTAGGTTTAAGTGTGATGCTGAGATTAAGGGTTTAATGCTGGGACTTGGTAAAAGAAAGCCTATCCTGCATGAGGTTGGCACCACCCAAAGGGCTGGAGCCTGGGTGGGGTGAGGGAGAGGCAGGCTTGCTGCTGTGGCTGCTGCAGCCGCTGTGGCCACCGTGGCCGCCGCTCACTGATGTGGCTTCAGTAGCCGCTGTGGCTGTTGTGGCCTCCTGCTGCCTTACACACCAGGGAGTGTCTCCCCCTGCAGTGCCACACTGCCATCCCACCCTGCCTGGGAAATACCCAACTGTGGACTAAAAGCTCTGTGAACTCTGAGCTGAAATAATCTTTTCACTCCTTTAGCTTGTGGGTGTCAGATATTTTGTCTTAACCATGAGAAAAGTAGCTAAGACATGGGGCATGCTCATCTCAGCCATGTGTAGCTTCAGGCACAAGGAGCACCTACGGAACTGATATATTTGGAAGAACATTGGCTTAGTCGGCTCTCCTTATATAGATAAATGCTAAAGTAGGGGTAGGGATTCTCGCAGTGGTGGTTGAGAGCAAATTACCATGGGGGGGATGGACAATGAAGTGAAAGCCCAGGTCAAAGTGGGATCACTGCTGCATTACAGAGAAAAGAATGCTCGTAGATACAGCTATTCTCAGTGCATATGGCCAGAGCTGACAATATAAGGACTTAAAAAAAACCAGAAACAGGGCCCGGTGGGATGGCTCAGTGGTCTAAAGCACCTGCTTGGGGAAGCTTGGGCGGCTTCAGGGACCGTGGTTCGATCCCCGGCACCACATGCTGCGCCAGCCCTGCCCTCGGGGCGGGCTGAGCCAGCCATGAAAATGAGTGAATAAACAAACAAAGGTTCTGAAACAATAAATAAATAAATAAAATTTAAAAAAAAAAAAAAAAACAGAAACATATCATTCACAATAAAATTGTGAATACCACATGCCAGTGTTCATTGTAGCATTGTGAACAAAACATCATAGCACCATGCTAATTTTAAATATTTTTATATAATCATGGAATTATTTTTTACTTTCCCATTTTAACAGCTCCATAGATCAAGGAAGACTGCTTCCCTTTTGCTTCATGTTCACAACAATGGCCAGATGTTTTTGGCCTGCTGGAAAGTTTGCTATAGTATCCAATGAAATAAATATGTAATAATTGCTATTGAATACTGTGAAGTTCCTTTTTATGCTAGAGCATAACATTCATAGTCTGGAGTTTAGCTGCCAATGGGATCTTTGTTCCCAGAGGCAGTCTCCTATCTCACCATCTGCTTTTCCATGAGCACTTCGGTCTTCTGAGCTCTGACCAGAATGTCTGTCCCATCAAATCTGACTGACAGCCCTCTGGGCTTTCCCTAGCCAGCCTCTCCAGACTTTTCCACACTCCTTGAACCAGTTCCAAGGCCTTCTGAACTACATGGTCAGTGGCATTGCAGCAGTGAGCCTATGCTGGGTAACAAAGCTGGCCGTGGCCACTTTCTTATCATCTTGACCCAGTACCCAACACCCACCGCTTAAGAGGTGAGGTTTATTGTGGCTCAGTTACAGAGGTTTCTATCTGTTGTCAGCTATCTGACTCCAGGATAACTAGGACAGCGTGACACAGAGGCATGGTGGAAAACCTTCTCATGATGTGGTGATTACGCAGCATGGAGAGGCAGGACAGGTAACGGGAAGGAAGAGAACTCACCTTCAGGGCCAGCGACCCACCTTTTCCTACCAGCCTCCACCTTGATAGCAAGTCAGCTGTCATGCCACTAGAATCAGGTCGCCTCGCAGGGCCCACCCATGATCCATCAAGGCTTTAGGGACCGTAGGTATAAACCATAGAAACCATAGCACTGAATATTTCCAGCTAATGCCTCATGATAACAGCTAAACATTAAATAAGAAGTGAGCATTGCTGTTTTGATGAGCGTTAGACTTTACTAGAGGGTATTGAAATAAGAGGCTAATGAGATCATTGATTAGATGGTAATAATTTCTCTAACAATAGTTGAAAAATAGAATAATGGTGCTCTTGTTTCTTACAATTTGTAAATTGGAATGGAGAAAAGGAAAAATGTTTTTTCTGATTTCATGCAAATAGAACAGATTACTTCTGTGACTAATTAGATTTAATTAGCTTCCTAACACAGCTCACAGAATTCAGGAAAACAATATGCTTAAATTTACTGCTTTTTTTATGAAAGCGATGATCTTAAAAATGTAGATTCCTGAGCATGGTGCCCTATCCCTGTTATTCCATCTACTTGGGAGGATAAGACAAGGGCTGGCCTGATAGCTCAGCAGACTAACGTACCTGCTGAGGCAGACTGAGGTTTGATCCCCGGCACCACATGCCATGCCGGCCCCATGGCTGGGATACGCTGAGACAGCGACTGAGATTGGCATCGTGGTGCGTGCTTGTAATCCCAGTGCCTGGGAGGCTGAAAACAGGAGCACTAGGAATCTAGTCTGTGTAGTGGGACCCTGTAGAACCTGTGCTACACACATTAAAAGGAAAAAAGGACGAAACTGTTGAGTTCCGGGCTAGTCGAGGCAGCTTAGCAAAACTGTCACAAAAACCAACCGACAAACAATGAAGAATGTAAATAAGTTGCTGGATGAAGAAAGAGATGCCTAAGTTACGTTCTGGGGTGGTCTAGAGCACAGCAACTTCTGTCCCTGTTCTGTGGGGCCCCCCATCCTTCTGGTACTTGCGTGAGTTCCTGTTTGCCTTCTTGCTTGTGTGCAGTAGTACTTGGAACTGTATTCTTGTAGAAATTTATGCAGACTCCATTGCTAAAGCATGATGAAAGCAAACGAACACAAAGAGGTGCTGGCTTCCTGTTTAGACTCTTCTGTGAAGAATGTGTTTTTAAAAGCAGTTTTGTCTATTCAAGGTCTTAGACTAATGCCTTTGATAATGAATCATTATTTTAAAGTGTATAATTGTGGTCACTTTTATTTTTAAATTAAATAGACTCACTGCTTTCTACAAAAAAATTAGTCCTTTAATAATAAACTTACATTTATCCTTTTTTAAGCCAGGCGAGGCAGGAGGATCCGTGCGAGTTCGAGACCAGCCTGGGCTACCAAAGTGAGCTCAAGGCCAGCCTGAACTACATAGCAAGATCCTGTCTCAAAGAAAAAAAAAAAAGACGTTTATCCTTTTTTTCTAAAAAAGTTTATTTTCATGTTTTTTTCTCTCTCAGGACATTTTTTTCTAATTTTAAGTTTTTTCTCACTGTTTTACTTCAGTGCTCCCTTTAATATTCCAATGAACATTATGACTACATCAAAAAGCCTTCAGCCAATTTTAATTTGTGTATATAGGGGCTTCCAAAATTCTTCTAAACTACGTGACTTGTTCTGCACGGAAAGATCCGATTTTCTCAAATTATTAACCACTTTCCTATTGTCTCCAGAAATGAAATTAGGATGATGAACAACCTAATGAGTAGAAATGTACTAAGCAAACAGTACCCCTCTACTGTGGCGCCAAATGTGTTTGCAGCAGTCCTGGCAATAACAAGCGCGTGCGCACGCCGAGCTGTGGTGGCTGCACCCCGCAGCGCGCTCTCCTCCCTGCGCAGCCTGTACTGCGTCGGTGCACCTTTCTCCACATTTGTATTTTGGAGAGAGCTGTGTTGGCATCTTAAGTGTTAGACATTGGAAGCAATTTAATTCTTTATTTTTGTTTTTCGTCACTGCCTGCTTAGCAGTGCGTAGTCGTTACTTTTCTTGTGGGGAATTGGTACGTGAGCAGAGCTGTCTTAAGCCTTCCGTTGTCCTGCACCACCCCACCCCTTCCCCTCCTTTCATGTCGTTGTATACTTCCCAATTTCTTTTTTTTTTTTTTGTCTTTTTGAGACAGGGTCTCGCTATGCAGTTGAGGCTGGTCATGAGCTCACTTTTGTAGCCCAGGCTGGTCTCGAACTCGCATCAATCCTCCTGCCTCAGCCTCCCGAGTGCTGGGATTACAGGCATGAGCCACCACGCCCGGCCTACTTCCCAATTTCAAGCGCTCCACTTTTACTTTTGCTTTCATTTTATTCCTGTCTTTTCCTTCCACTCTTCTGCACTCCATCTCTTGTCCCCTTCCCATTTCAGAAAATCTCTCCACCTTGTTATTCACTTATGACTTTACCTCCATATTTGTATTTTGGTTTATTCATATAAGAGAGACCAAGCGGCTTTCATGTCTGATTTATATCACGTAATATTATGGTCGAGAGTACATCCATTGCCCTGTTAATGCCTCAAGTTTTTTCTTCTTTAGAGCAGTATTCCATTGTGTAGAAGTACCACATGTCTTTTATCCATTCACCTTTTGATAGTCATATAGGACATTTGAGTATTTAGTGTCTTATAAATTGTGCTAACATGGGTACACAAAGGGGCTGAGGAGATAGCTCAGTGGAATAAGTGCTTGCCTGGCAAGCATAAGATCCTGAGTTCAGATGAAAATATGTAATATAACCATTGTTAAATTTAAACAATAAAAGAATTGGAAAAAAAAAAAACCATCCTGAGTTCAATCCCTGGTACTACTCCCCCCCAAAAAAAAACTGAGTGCACATCTGTCACTATAATATGATGACTTTTACTCCTTGAAGAAGATAGCTAGAAGAGGAATAGCTTGGTCAAATGGAATTTCTAGGTGCACTGAGTTTTTTTTTTTTTTTTTTTTTTTATGAATCTCCATCCTGGTTTCTGTAGTGGTTTGCTGGCCACCACTCCTACCTACAGGGCAGAAAGGCTGCTTTCCCCCGCAGCCTTGCCAGTGTTTGTTGTTACTTGGTTTCTTGATGATAGCCGTTGTTTCTGGGTTTAGGTGGAATCTCAGCATTGTTTTAATTTGTACTGCTTTATTGGCCAGAATGTTCAACACTTTTTCATGTATTTATTTGCACTTCTTTTTTGTAAGAAGTGTCTTCCTCTTCTCCATTTTTTATTGGGTCTTATTTAGGGGGGGATTAGCTTTTGGAGTGCTTTATATGTTATAGATATCAGTTGTGAATAGTTCTCTGTTCACTCTGGCTTGTATTGCATTTGAAGTTGATGACTCCATTTATTGATGATTAGTATTATTTCTGTGCTTTTAGGGTTACGTTCTAAAAGCCCCATCTATACCAGTGTCTTCAAGACTTTTACCTATTTTATCCTCCATCAGGTTAACGTTGCTTATTTAGCCCTCAGGTCTTTGCTTTGTTCTGGTTTGGGTCTGGACTTGATCTTCTGCATGTGTACATGCACTTTTGTCAGCAGCATTTATTAAAGAGACTTGCTTCTCTCCAGAGTTGTGTTTGGCCCCTGTACCAGCGATAAGTACCTGTGAGTGCCTGGGGTTGCTTCTGCTCGCTCTGTGCTCTTCCATGTCTGTTTTCATGCCAGCCCAATGCTGTTTGTAATACAGCCTCAAATCTGCTGTTGTGAGGCCTCTGCTTTGCTTCTGTTATCAAGGATGAATTTTGCCACTCTGGGTTGCTTCACATCCCAGATGAATTTTAGAGTTACTTTTCTTAATTCTCTGCGTAATGCTGATAGTATTTTGATTTACTATATCACATCCATTAGTTGATACTGGACAGTAGAGCCAGTTTGAATGTATTGATCCTGGCAAGTAGGGTACGGAATAATCCATTGTCCTCTTCAGTGCCCTTTTTCAGAATGATGTAATTTTTGTGGTAGGGATCCTTCACTGTCTCGGTTTGGTTTAATTGTCAAGTATCTAAGTTTTCTTAATGCTATTTGTGAATGGTTTGGTTTTCCTAATTTCTTTTTTTCTCAGTGAGCCCATTATTTGTATAGAGGAGGAATGTTATTGATTTTGTATGTTGATTTATCCTCTACACTACTGAATTAAATTTTATATGTTGATTTTGTATCCTGCTACAAGAATTAATTTGGTTAATTCTTAGAGTCTTCCGGTAAAAGGTTTTCGGTCTTGTGTAAAGGGGAATAAGTATGTTATCTGAAAGTGATAGTACTTTGGAGCCAGGTGTGGTGGCACACAGCTATAATCCCAGCACTTGGGAAGCTGAGGCAGGAGGATCAATGAGAGTTCGAGACCAGCCTAGGCCACAAAAGTGAGCCCAAGGCCAGTCTGAACCACATAGCAAGACCCTGTCTCAAAAAGACCAAAAGAAAAAAAGGTAATGCTACTTTGATGACTTTTTCCTTTCCTAGAGATACCTTTTCTCTTTTCTTTGTCATGCCTTACTGCACTGGCTAATGTCTTGAGTATGTTGAACAGGAGTGGTGATAGTAGACATCCTTGTCTTCTTCCTGAAATTAGGGGCATAGCTTTCATTTTTTTCTTCCATTTAATATGATGTTGGCCATGGCTTTGCCAAATGGCTTTTATCAAATGGCATTAAGATCTTTACCTGTTTTCTTCAGAATTTTTGTCATGAGTAGATGTTGGATTTTGTCAAAAGCTTTTTCTATATCTATTAAGAGGTTCATGTTGCTAAAAATTACATAAAATTTTTATAATGTTTGTATTGACCTTTTCTGAACTAAGGTCATAAATATATATTTATCATTTTATAATGATAAGTAACTAATTAACCAACTAATATTTATCTTATTCCTATGGTATTTTCTGAGTCTTTTTAAAATTTTGAATTTATGTTTCTTACAAATATAGTACTAATATAGTTATTATCGTACTAAGTACTATAATATAGTATAATACAGTATCATAGTACTAAAACCAGGTTATTTCTTTAATGTTTTTTGACATTTGTGGTAATATTTTTCTTTCTCTTAATAAATGAGAAATACAGCCAGCCACATCTGAAGTTACTATATTAATATTGAATATATATATGTGTGTTTATTCACAGAAAATTTGCACTTTCTTTTTCTTACAGAATACATTAAATATAACAAATAATAACTATTATTCTGTTGAAGTTGAAAACATCACGGCTCAAGTTCAGTTTTCAAAAACAGTTATTGGAAAGGCACGCTTAAACAACATAACTAATATTGGTCCACTTGATATGAAACAGGTAGGTTTGCCATGAAATACACTGGATGAGTTAAAACTTTCACCCTTGTATATCATATTATTTAAAGGAGGGGGTTTTCTCAAAATTTGAGTTTGAGATATATCTACACGTATAAGATTTCATCTTAGAATCAAGATGCAAAAAGATTTCAAACTCTGGAATTTTGGTGTATGCTTGAAGTATTTGATGTTTTGATCCTATAAATTTTTTTTTCATTTCAGATTGATTATACAGTACCTACTATAATAGCAGAGGAAATGAGTTATATGTTGTAAGTCCTGATTTTATTAACCTTGTCATAATGAAAATGCTCTTCCCTTTTTAAATTTTTGCAGTCTTGCTGATTGAAAAGACCACATTGTCAGTTTCATTCTGGCTTCTGATCTATATTTTCCTTACTTTTTCCAGCATTTGTTCCATTTAATGTGTACATCACAATTGTACATGAAATGTGTACATTAAAATGTAATTGCTTTTCAGAATAGGATTGTATGTACCATGTCACATTTTATTTTTAGTTGCTATGTTAAAAGAAGCATATATTTTTATAGTTTGATTTTCGAGTATAAGGATAAAAATACTGAAAATGTGCACTACTATTTTTCACTTGAAGTGTTAAAGCTTATTAGCTATTAATAATTATAAATTATAAAAAAAAAAAAAAAAAAACTTAGCTAAAATGGAGCTGGGGAGATAGCTCCGAGGCACAAGTGCCTGCTGGGCAAGTGCAAGGTCGTGAGTTCGAACCCTGGTCCCACAAAAAAAAAAATAATAATAATAATTATAAATTATATATATATATGTATGTATATGGAATTTCTAAGCTTAGATATAGGATTTCTTGATACTCAACATAATGATAGCTAAAATTTTGAAAGTTAAGCAAAATATAAAAGTAATTTGTAGTACATTGTAAAACAACCGTATAATTCCAGTGAATTGAAGTATATGCTCAGCTAATAAATGCTTCTTTGTAGCACCTATATAAGCTGTAATATAGATTTTAAGTGTATAATATAATAACATACTTATTCACATTTCATTTAACAGTGATTTTTGTACACTGATCTCCATCAAAGTACACAACATAGTACTCATGATGCAGTAAGTATTAATTTTTTTGAAAAATATTTCTTGTTACAATTTCAGACTTATAATACTGTCCTATGTAGTGTACACAGCATCGTTATGAGTACCACTTTAGTGGACTTCAAGCCTTGTAACAGTGCTGTAAACTGAGTAAATGTAATCCCACTAAACAAATTAGAAGTGGTTGCTCAGAGTAGTTCAAGATGACATGGCTCTACTAAGTACCAGTTGTGAACATTGTAAGAGCTGAGTATAATGGCAAGCGCTGGGACAGAGAAGACCAAGCCCACACCCAACGCCTTGCTCTCTAGGCAAACAGTCCAGCATGCATATGGAGTGGAGATCCTGGCTTACGCCGTGCTTGTTATCTAAGCCAATAAAGGGTTGTTGGTTCTAAGCTTGGTTTGCCCACTGAGCTTTACATCGGATTGACCTTTTCATGATGGGGGAAAGTATGTTATTTAAGCATATTTATTTTAAGCATGTAAAGACTAATTTTTAAACTAAAGATAATGTTTTAAATTACATTTATTGGGCTGCTGAGATATCTCAGCACTCTAGACAGCCTGCTTAGGCAAGCTTAGGCAAGCGCAGGGACCTTAGTTTGATCCCCAGCACCACATGCTGCACCAGCCCCTCCCCCAGGGCAGGTTGAACCGGCCATAATATGAATAAATACAGTTTAAATTACATTTATTGTCTTTAATTATTTGGCTAGGCTATACTGAGCTGGCAGTTTTCTGTGTGGTGAAGTATCCTCTAAGAGACCTCTGTCCCCAGCATTATCATTAATTAACATCACTCCCTGGAGAGAATTTTTAGGTGTAAAAGTTTCCTCACTATAGAAAAACTTCTCCAGTAGCTATGAAACATTTCATTTGTTCATTTTTAGAGTCACTGTGACAACTGCGTACTTCGGCCATTCTGAGCAGATATCCCAGGAGAGGTACCAGTATGTGGACTGTGGGAGAAATACAACTTACCAGTTGGGGCAGTCTGAATATCTCAGTGTCCTTCAGCCACAAGAGTAAAAAATCAGAGGAATTACAACTGGAGAAAATGAAATATCTAGAAATGCTGTCAAACTCTCCAGGAGATAGTTCCTAGTGGGAGGTCTTAAATCAAACAAATTTAAAGTTTACACTTCTAATTTAGGAGTTTGGTTAAAAGTATGTGGCCCTGAAGTTATTGTAACTTTCTGTTGTGTGTTAATAATGTATTTCTACTTTTACTTGAATATAAATTTACCAGTTGGTTTTCTTCTCCCCTTCACATCCCTGGAATGAAAGACTGAGGCTTCCCTAGCAGTTAATAAACACGTATTTTAAAGATGCAGCTTCAATAGCTAGCTCAACTGACAACATAATTATAGTAACAAACATAGTGTGACTAACTTAGTATATGAATGTTTTTATAGAAAATTATTGAAAACCAATCCATGGGAAACTTCTGAAAACTAACCTTTTTTGTGTTTTATAAATGCTCAGTTAAGTTACATGGTACTACTATATTTCAATTACATTGTATTTTAGCTTTTAGCCAAATATTTTTACCTTTTAATTTGTTGAAATTTTCATCTGCATGTTTTTATTTTATCTCAAGTTTTTAATTGCATAATACCAACCACCTGAAAATTTTTAAAGGTCTAAATAATGTATTTCATGTGTATTTCCATAATACTCATACTTTGTGAAATTCTTGTGATCTTCAAGCATAATCCTCTAGTGTATAATATTGTAAATAAACTCTGCATGACTTTTATACAGCTTTGATAAATGTCAAAGTGTAACAGATTCAAAATGAAAGCAAGTAGCTTATAAGAATAAATAAAAAAGGAAAATGAAATTCAGAAACTGATTGTGAATAGTTATCATTTTATGCTGGACGTGGCATAAAATAGATTGGAAATAAAGTATTTTTATGCTTTGCTTTTTTCATGTTGCTTTCATATTAAAAGTTGAGTTAGATATTTTTAACATCTGCTAGGTACTTGAACATCAATTTTATGAATGTTTTAGAGGAAAAAAATTATTTCTTTGATAGAAATTATTAGGAAAATGCCACCATTAGATATTCATGAGTATATTTTAAAAACCCTATGGATGCTTTTAAATTTTTAATCCTGTTGTGTATCATGCAACTGAAGTTTATAGTGGTTAAGTTTTCAAAGCTTTCTGCTTTTGGTTTTTTAAAGTTAATTTCAAGTGCAAGTTGCTGACTTAGTCATTTTGATGCTTTGTATTTTCAACATTGTTTTCCAGTTGATCTTTCTTGCCTTTTCACTTCCTAGAGTCTAAGAACCTTTTAAATCCATACCACTAAGCGTAGCAGCTGAGTAGGATACCAAAAACAGAGAGAAGAGAAAGTGAGTTGAGGTTAATTTCTTTCTGTTCCCTGGTGACAGAAATCAGCTCTCCTTCCTTTGCCCCTAAGTGCCTAATTTGGGTCAAAACTTAGCCTGTTTTCTCAATTATAAAACAAATTTTAAGTAATTTCCTTCTGATTGGAAACATTCAGGTATGTGATTAGTTTTCGTATCAGTTTTTCCAGATTTTTTTGAGTGAAACTTAGGAGTGGAACGTCCTTTTCTTAAAATCACTTAATCTTTCCTTGACCCATGGCTGATGGAGCCGTCCCCACCACTCAGTCCAGGTCACTCCCGTGAACCCAGCAGGACCCAGGGCTCGGTGACCCTTCCGTGGGCGCACACCACGCGCTCCTTGCCCCTGTGTTCTTCAGAGAGTTCACATTTCGCTTTCTCTCCTCCCCTCACTCTGTGGGACTTCTGTGTGTGGATGATTAGCACCTCTTTCCCCAAAATTTCTATTCCTCTGACTTTTGAACAGCTAAAAAAATAATAATAATTAGTACCTGTTGCCGGTGCATGCTCATGACCTTCAGCGTAGGAAGCTGGTAAAGGACACAGCACATCATAGCTCCTTCACCTGCCCATGCTCTCGTCTCCGTGCTTCTCTCGGTCCTCTGTCTGTTTACAAAAGATCTGCCTCCCTGTTTCCTATCATCTTTTATTTAACTCTTTAAATTATTTATACTTAGGGTTCCTGTGACTTTCACCACTGTCATGCAGGGTGTGGCGGCACACATACATCTGTGGTCCCAGCACTTGGGAGACTGAGAAGGAGGATTGGTGGAGTTCAAGGCCAGCCTGGGCTACAAAAGTGATCTCAAGGCCAGCCTGAACTGTGTAGCAAGACCCTGTTCAAAAAGAGGAAAAAAAAAAAAAAATTTTTAAATCACCATTTGTCTACAGCAAAGCTTCCAAATTTATTTTCTCCTCACCTGACCTTTCAGCTATGTTGTTGCACTTTTTAAAAAAAAATTGTATTTAGTACAGGGTCTCATTACACTGTTTTCATCTTCCCAATCACTGGGATTACAGGCCTGCGCCTCAGTTGCTGTCTCAGTGCACCTTGGGGGAGGGTCCGGTATGGTGTGCAGGGGATCACACCCCTGTCCCTGTGTCTGCCTATGTAGGCACTTTAATGGCTGAGCTATCTGGCCAGCCCTTGTCGTTGGACACTTACCTAGTGAACTGGAGTTGCAGTATTTCAGTGACTCTACATGAAAAAGCTTCTGTCTTCATATCCCATTAACAACAAAACAGCCGTTTCTTTAAAACCATCCTTTAGAATAGCCTCATGTGATAACCAGCACTTATTACCCTACTTTATACATTTTAACCTTGGAAGATCACAGTGTAAATTAAAAAGATTTTTCTGGTGGCCTGTGGCCCTCTCGGCCTTTTAGGAGTACTCCTGTTAGTGCATCCTGAAGGAATGGGAAACATTTGTTTTTAATAATTCAAGTTTGAGTCTCTATCACCTTTTGAATTGAAACTCTTTGTTAAAACCACTTTCAACAGAGTTTGATTCAGACAAACTAGGATTTAGAACAAGAGATTGGCAAAGAGAAATAAAGATTGCTTACTTTCAGAAAGAATTAAGTGACTACCAGAATAAAGCTAGAGCGAGAAACGCTATAACTAATAAAACTATAAAAATACATCTTGGAGAAGTAAATGTATAGCCATAAAAACATCTAGAAAAAAATAAATGAAGTCTTAAATTTTTCTTAAACATAACAGTATGACTTCCTGGTTGGGCATAGGGTTAATATATTAATTTATTTTTATGACTAAGATAAGACTACCCAGGAACATGGTAAAGAATATTGCATTTTTTTTTTTTTTTTTTTTTTTTTTGTGCTTTCAAAAGTAATTGACCTTTTATCTTAGTAGCCTGGTCATTGTAACACACTTTCACATGTGTCTGTGTGTTGGTATTATTTATGTAGCAAAATTTAGCACTTTTCACATGTATTTCTTACATAACTCCCTCAAGAAAGGTTCGTAGGACCCCTTGTCCTCTAGAAGAGGAAGGAGAAGTGCACGGACACTGAGGGACTGGCCAGAAGCTCCCCTATGTAGGAAGTGTTTTCACTGAGGCCGGGACCTAGTTCCTCTGGCTTTCAGATTTGCTCTCTCAAGTCCTGCTGACTCTTAGTCACTTAGTGTGATTAAGCCTTAGAGGAAAAATACATGCAGTCGTAGTGACAATCTCGAATATAATCTACCACTTAACTTTCCATTAAGATTTAATACACTGATAATTTGAATAGAATATGTCAGAGTATAAGCAATAAAGATTATTTAATATTTAAATGAGCAGTGTGCAAATATTAAGTGATAGATAAGTTGCTTCAAATTGGCAAATGAGCATGTACCAATATTGAGTGTGGTATTCAACATTCAAATGATTCACTTTATCAGTGTGGCAGTTTTTCTGTGCCTTTGTTTGTTTGCTTAGGCTAATGAGGTAATGTTTCCTCAAAAAATTCACTAGAAGAAAATAAGAGTTATGTGACTTCAGATCTTCTGATTTGTAGTTTGAAAGTAGTGGTGTAGTACAAAAAAGGTAAGAGATGACTTTCAAAACAAAATAAAAGTAAAATGTTAGGAGATTGGAACGTAGCCTAAGGAAATCTTCGTGGTTCTTATTCTTACTATCTTGTATGCACATCACTGACTTTCCCCCCATTTTTTCGTTTGTTTGTTGTTGTGCTTAAAATAATTCTTTATGTAATTATTCCTTATTCAAGGAAGGTCTTGCTGTTAAAGTTATCTTTACATTTTTGAAGTGTATCAGTCTTTGATATGCAGTATATATTAAATTTCAAGCAATTACTTTATAAGCAAAAGTCTATTTACCATATTGTCACCAGGTAATGATTTTAACTCACAGTATGTAGAAGCAGCTACTATTAAGAGTAAATCATTTGGTTATTTTTTGGTAGAATCTTATTTTAAATGAGTTTATCTTAAATTATTTTAAGGAAAAAATATGTATTGGGGATGGTGGAGTAAAAAAACTTTAAAGTTCTTATTTTGACATTATAGCAAAATATATCTGTAATTCCTTTATATCAGAAATTTAATTTCTACATACCAGATCTAATATAAAAAGTTTTCACTTCATCAGCTGAAATATGTGATTAGAATTCGTATTTGTATGCATTGTTTTTGTTTGCTTAGAAAGCAAATACTGGATTTTTAAAATTCTTAATTTTGATAAAGTCAAGTGATACAAAGTTATTATAGGGATAAGATAGTACTTTCCATTTTTTAAACTACTAAAATGTTTGTCTTTGTAGTTCTTTCTAAAACACATTTATCACAGACTCTGAATCAAATAACATACTCTAGTCTTATACTTGACTTAAACTCTCATACATTATTTAACAAATCTATGGCAACTTTTTCATAGCTAAATCTGTCTCTTAGAAGGACCACGCTGCCTTCTGTTTAATTACATTAATTGAAATGTGTTTAAGAGATGTTTTCAGCGTATTTTGTATACTAAAAACAAAGGGTTCATATTGGGCCAGTGGCCCAAAAGGTAATATTGCTACCGTGTAGACTATTCCAGTCTAAATTGCCCCTCCTCCCTCGATGATTTTTGAAACTAGAAATCTGGGAGATGCTGTATCAACTGTAGTTGGGTCAATCTAAGTGTTCATCTTTTAATTATTGTATGATGTGGAACAAATGCCATATCGCAGAAGATACAGAACCTCATTATGTGCTAGTTGGGTGTAGGCGTTCACAGCAAGCCATATCGGTGTATTTTGTCTTATGTTTTCCTTTCGCAAACTAAAAGATTTTGGAAAATTATTTCAAGCCAGGTATGGTGGCATATTCCTGTAACCCCAGCATTTGGGAGTCTGAGGCAGGAAAATCATGAGCTTGTGGCCAGCGTGGGCTACATAAAGAGTTCAGAGTCATCCTAGATCACATAGCAAGACCTCATCCAAAAAAGATTGGAGTGCTTGCTACTTGACATGACCCACTTGGTCAGGTATTGGAATAATTGTGCTATTACACGCTCACCTTCAGTTCTAACTGTGGAATGTAGAATGTGAAAATGTATTTGGCAGTTATTTTTTGCTTGTATTATGTAGTGGCCTCCGTCGTGGCACATGTATTAAATTAACTGAGCAACTCTGTAACTGTACTGCTATTGGTGTTTAAAAACAAACAAAAATGCTTATGACAATAGAAAATAAATAGAAGTTCTCCTGTGGTTTTTCTTTTTTTTAATTTAGTTATAACTGTCATTCTTGTAACATGTATGGCAAAATCAAATTTGTAAAATTTTAGCATGAAAAATAAAATTTGTATCTGTTGTGTCTTGGTTATGCTTTTGAAATTGACATTCTGTAACCATATGGGTGTAGATACTGAAAATCCTTTAGCTTTAAGCCCCTACATAGGTCCTTATGGCCTTTACCTCAACTCTGTTTAGTCTCGTCTTGGACTTTTCTCATCCACGTAGCTTGTGGTTATTAGATTTCATGTATTCCACCTTTGTAATATCTCTAGACTCTCACCCTGGAAATGTCTCTTGCTGGAACTCCCTTTTTTTTTTTTTTTTTTTATTGTTGTTTTTTACTGGAAATATACCTGTCTTCTTATTCTCATACTGAAACCTTTGTATCCCATAACCACAACCTAAATTCACAATCTTGGCTCAGCATGTCCCAGTCAAATCAACATACTTGCCATTCCTTAGAAACAAGTCTATCTTTATCCACTTTTCTCATCCTGTGGTCTTTGAATATGTTTCTGCCTTGTTGAACCTCCAGTGGTATATGCACAGCTGTCCCATTCGGGAGCTTGTGTACTGCTGGTTGTAAAACTGTATCTGATCACTTTCATAAGGCTTCTTACTAATGACAAGCTGCCTGATGGAAGAGTCATGCAGATACTACCAAGGGCTCAGGCATTGTCTCTAATCAATAAATTTTTTTTAAAAGGGCTGGGGATATAGTTCAGTACAGAGGTCCCAATTCAGTCCTCAATACTGCCAAGAGGAAACAACTTTTAATCTAGCTGAAATTGCAATCAGATTCTCCCTTGGTTTATATTTACAAAAACAAGAACTTTAACCTGCATCATTTTTAATAAATGCTTATGCTACAAATAAAATTTAGCCTCAGCCAATTGTAAATAGCCAACTAACATGATTGCATAACTAGGGACTTTCTAAAAATTAAGCAGGATCTCATTTTGCCTCTACTTTTTCCCTGTAAGTACTTCTGACCTTTTGTCATCAGAATATTCTTTCAGTTTTCTGTTTCCCAATTTATGAATTGTTTCTCACTTAAACTGTGAAAGTCTAATGTCTGTCGGAGTCTTGCTTAACAAGTCTTAACTTCCATAAAAGTTTGGTGGCAAAAAATAAAGTGCCACCACTTTTATCCTTTTGGAAACTTATAGTACTATGGTAAAGAGCAGAGCTGAGGTACAGCACTAGCACTTTAAGGGGCTGTGAGGATGGAAAGTAAGGTAAAGGACATGAGATCTGTGGTAAGAGCTTTCCAAGCAGAACTGCGGACGCTAACTGCCAGCCCTTTGGCTGGTCACCTCAGGCTGTGAACATCCTTACTGTCAGTTGAAAAATATTTTCCATAGCCGGGCGTGGTGGCGCACGCCTGTAATCCCAGCACTCGGGAGGCTGAGGCAGGAGGATTGGTGTGAGTTCGAGACCAGCCTGGGCTACAAAAGTGAGCTTAAGGCCAGCCTCAACTACATAGCGAGACCCTGTCTCAAAAAAAAAAAAAAAAAAAAAAAAAAAAAAGAAAAATATTTTCCATGAACGCTATGGGGAAAAAAAAATGTTAGGAGCCTCTATACTTCAAAAAGATGAACAAAATATTCCTGTTAATTCTCTGAACTTTGTAGGAAGTATGTAGTGTCTACCCCCACTATTATAGTAGTGTGTAATTATCTGCTTTTTTTTATAAGTTACCTCTGCATCTAGATCGTGGTGAGCTAAGCCAAAGAACCTGTAGTTCTTGTGATTCAGGTTCCATGCTCAGACTAAGGTGCTTTGAAGTCTCACTACACTGCTGTCTTGGTTGCTTTTTTCTTGTTGCTGAAACAAAACATTTGATACCCAAAATTAAGGAAGGAAAGGTTTATGTACCTCACAGTTTGTGGAGGTTTCATTCCACACTCGGCTGGCTCCAAGCCAGAGTGACACGTGGAAAAGGGCAGGATTCCAACAACCACTGCAGTCCTTCCCAGCGAAGCCTCCCCGGCCTGCTCTTCACAGGCAGGATTTCTGTTGCATTCTGGTCCTCTGAGCTCTGACCAGGATCTTCCATACAGAACTACCAAAGGTGTTCTAGAGCTTCTTTTGGGGGCAGCATCTCCAAACTTTTCCTATCTCTTCCCATAAGCCTTTCCCAAAGGCTCGTGATCCACGTGATCATGTATAGTTACAGCAATGACCCCACCTCTTAGCAGCGAATTTACCTGTTACTTTACTCTTATTGCTGAGACAAAATACCTGACACTGAAAATTAAGAAAGCAAAGGTTTCTTAGCTCTCAGCTTGTGGAGGTGCAGTCCATTCTAGGCTGGCTCCAAGGCAGAATGGCCCATGGAAAAGGGCAGGCGTTCATGGTGGGAGAGAACTGCCAAGAGCAGAAGGATGGAGGGGCAGCTGCAGTAGCCAGCAAGCCTCCCTCCCTCACGTTGCACACAGTCTCCCCACCCCAGGGTGTGTACAGCGCGCACACTCATAACCCTAGCACTGTATCATGAATGAATCGCATCCAGTGGCTGCATGAAACTTTGGGAGAACAGCTAGACACGAACTGTAATAGATGCTGGCCTTAGGACCCTGTGGTGGACTTGATCGACCCTGACAGCTGACAAGGCACAGTGCTGAAGAAGCAGCAGGCCTCGACCCATGACGAGGAGAAGTTTCAGGTGGGCAGGGCACATAGAGAAGATGCAGAGTAATTTTGCAGGGATAACAGGTGGGAGACAATATCTGAAAAAAAGTAAAAATGCAAATTTTCCCAAAGCAAGAAAAAGTCCTCAAATTGCAAGTGTCCAGTAAAATCACTCCTTTAAAGTCACTGCCAAAAACGTTATAAGAAAAAGATATCTGCCGCTCTGGATAAAGCTTTGTTCAGTTCTTTATGCAGGATTCCCAGGTTTCTTCAGCTTTTCTTCTCACCATGATATACACATGACAATTTTTGTTTTGAAACTCCTAAAGGAGGATTGCCAACTAGAGAGATACCACCAGGACGATCCATTAATCGTGCATGTATTATATATTCATGTATGTCTACATTTCAAGGACTTGGCATTCATGACTTTGAGTCCTGGCCCAAGGAGTTTGTGGGAGAAACAGACAAGAAAGTTCATCAGACTTCAAGTCCAGTGGTGCAAGTGAGGTCCATGGTTGAAGTTGCTGTGTCTGCTACAATTTGTTCTGGAAAATCTCTGTCCGGATTTTCAGCCCTTCCAACTGATTCAAACGAACTCAATCAGATAACCCAGTCCCATGTCTCATGTAACGACCAACTGATTCGGGGTTTAGTGCTATGCTCCAAATGCCTTCAAACGATACCTAAATTAATGTTTGGCTGAACAAGTAGGTACGGGCAGTGGTCTAGTCAAGTTGATCTAGCAACAAGACCCTCACAGTCCACTCTTGTCGTCTTGGCACACCGTACACACCCCCTCACGCTATACTTGGTCTCTAAACACAGACAGTGAAATTAGGCTTCCACTTAATGTATGAACAGCTGTCTCCGCTACACTGGAAAGCATGTCAGCCCTTTCCCCAAAAAGCATACAAAGTGCTTCTGTAATGTTTGCTTCTCTTTTGCAACCCTACAACTGAAATACAAACTGAGATAAACTAATCATAATTGAAGAAAAATAATGGTGACAAATGTCCTCAGGCTCTACACTTAATAATGCTTAAAATCAGTGGAGAAAGAGCACCTTTGCAGTTTTGCTTATTAGTACAGTACATGTTTGCATTACATAACGGTTGCATTTGCTGTGGGGAGTTGGCATCTGTATATAACAAATCAAAATTTGTCTTTCATCGCCTTTCACTTGCCCCCTGGTATCCCCTCTGTCCAGCTCTTGATCCTCTTGAGCATCCAAGAAAGATCTCTCTCCTTCCAGTTATCTACCTTCTGTTTTGCTTTTTATGTGTATTTTGGGCTTCTCATCTGAAAGAAACCATACAATATGTAAGCTTGTGTGTCTCATTGATTTCACTTAGTAGTTTGGCTTCGTGTTGCATCTGTTTATTCTACAAGTTACTCGTTTACGTTTCTGGCAGAGTAGTACTGCGTTGCATAGAAATACTGCACTTTCTTTACCTGGTCATCTGTTGAAGAGCAGATAGACCATTTCCATTTAGCTGTTATAAATTGTAATGTAAATATGAGTATGCATGTATCGTGGAAATATGTCTTTCAACTCTTTCAGGAAGATCCCTACAAAGAGAATAGCTGGGTGAGGCCGAACTTCTAGTTTTAGTTGTGTAAGGAGCGTCTGAACTGGTTTCTGGGGGGCATTATACCCGTTTACCTTCCCACCAGTAATGCAGAGGTGCTGCCAGACCCCAGCTCACCAGCATCTGTTATCTGATCTTTTCCTGATACCATTGTTTCTGGAATAAAATTGTCTCTGTGTTGTTTTCATTTGCATTTCTCTAACAGCCAGAACACTTATTTTCATCTTTTCTGGAGTAAGGAAAGTTTAAGTCAAAATTGATCTCCTTCTGATTCCAAAGTTTCTTCCCAGTCCCAGTTCGGTCCTTGTCCTTTGGTCAGAAATAAGTGCAAAGGAAGGAGGAAGGGAAGCCCTGACAGTCCCAGTCTACCTAATTCCCTTTTTAGTTTCCAGTTTTAGAGAGCATGAAAATTAGGGATAAGTAATTTGCAGAAAAGGGCTAAAGATACTTTTATTTAGATGGCAGAGGTTTTAACTTCCCTGAACTGATAAAATATTTATTTTGTGAAGTGCAGTGTTACGATTGTCAATGAATTTGCCAGGTAGACTTCAATGCTGCCTTGCTTCCTGGAGTTCTAGACCAGACGCTTTCCCCTGCAGTCCCCTTGCCTGAGCAAACAGGCTCTTGTCTAGTTTACAGTCCCGCAGTGACCACAAACATGTGACCTAGGGGAAGCGTAGGGGATTGGAGGGGCCACTGTGGGCTAAGGGATTATACCAAAAAAGACATTTATACATTTAGAAGCAGTATGTTAATTAATATAATTATGAATGATTTTAATATGATTTGTAGGTTTTATTTTTATACTAATGGGTATACACCACTCAAATAGTACACTGACCCAGTCTAAATCAGAGCTGTTGCTGAGAGATTTTTGGAGGTATTTATAGCTAGTAGTATCAATGACTTGTAGACTACTTGTCTAGCATCTGGGAGACCCTGAGTTTGATCCTTCTCACCATAAAAAGCTATGCATGTAATAGACACTTAACCATGTGCATCATTCAGCTTCAGGATGAGCAACATAGTCACTGAAACCTAAATAACTTTATAATTGCTCATAATTATACTGATAATCCAATGCTACATAGGCAGGCTACATTTATTTTGCAGAGATACTTAAATAAGTCACTTAAACTTGGGTTCTATAGGGTTTTCTTATTCAAATCAATATAGCACAGAAAAGATACCTGTTATAAAACATATTTTCTAGATGAAGACAGTTTAATGTATTTACCTCCATATTAGTAAGCAATTTTCATAGAGCCAGAACATTACATTTATTGGCAAGACAAATGAAGATCGTGGAAAAGCAATTTGATATTGCCTTGTCAATGTGTATATGAAGTACGCTTCTAGAAATGACCATGTCATTCACGAATTATACACAAACCATGTGATGCGGGTGGAGAATGCTGACACTGCGAAGGTGAGTATAGTGTTTGAATTTATGTGAGCTCAAAGAGCAAAGCAGCTAAAGGACTCATAAATCATCTTTTCTTTCTGTACATGGCTTCTTTATGAATTACTCATCTGTTTATTGGGACTCTGCTGATGCGAATGCTATAGTTCCTCACAAAAATAATATCGCGTCTTCCTGTAATGAGATTTCTCACCATCAACAGAGCAGAGATGAGGGAGGAAACTTGAGAATCTGAAAAGAAAGCCCTTTAAGGCACCCTTTCGCAAAACTGCTTAAGAATCTCCTGGGATTTGGTAGAACTAGGACTTTTAGTAGGTCTCAGATACAAATTCAAAGTCTAAATAATTTTTCTTTTTTCTTTTTTTTTTATTTTTACGTGTTTGGTACGTTTTGGTGCAGCTCGCACTCGTAGTGATCCTCCTGGCTTCAGCCTGCCCAGTGCTGGGATTACAGGTGTGCACTACCACATGCAGGCTCAGTCCCTAGCTCATCGTGCCCAGGGGGCAGGGCTGGTACCACATGCGGAACAGGCAGTTGAGCCCTGGTCTTCGTGCTTGCCAAAGTAGCTCAGTCTGCTGAGCTGTCCTGCTGGCCTCAAGAGTCTAAATTTTTCTTGCAATGGCTAGTTAATACCAATACTATTTTCCCGAAGTTCTAGGATAAATGAGAATGTCAAATGAATCAGGAAAGAACTACTTGCATGCCTACCACCTACTTCAAATATTGTCTTTAGCTAGAAATTAAATGAATCACACGTTTGAGTCCTTTACTCCAGCCACTTTTTGCCTGACACATTAAAGGTTGGAGTACTTGGAGAAATGATTTAAGTATGAATTTAGTTTTACAAAGTGCAAATGCTTAAGAAAGACAGATACAAAACCAAGGGGAGGTGGAAGCCTGACTGTTGAAGCTGCAATTCCCACTGCGAGGGTATCCAGAGGCAAGACTGCTGGAGAACGGGGCCAGGCAGAGGTACATGGGTGGGACTCTCATGATCAGATTACTGACCTTGTTTTGTTAAGGAGTCTCCACATTGCTTTCCATAATGGTTGCACCAGTTTGCGTTCCCACCAGCTGTGGAGAAAGGTTCCTTTTTCCTCACAGCCTCTCCGACATTTGTTGTTGGTTTCTTTCTTTCTTTCTTTCTTTTCTTTTCTTTTTTTTTTTTTTTTGTCTTTTTGAGACAGGGTCTCGTTATGCAGTTCAGGCTAACCTTGAGCTCACTTTTGTAGCCCAGGTTGGTCTCGAATTTGCACCAATCCACCTGCCTCAGCCTCCCGAGTGCTGGGATTATAGGCGTGTGCCACCATATCTGGCCCAGGTTGATTTCTTTATGGTAGCCATTCTTTCTGAGGTGAGATGGTGTCTAAGTGTTGTTTTGATTTGCATTTCATGAATGGCTAGGATGTGGAGCATTTCTTCATGTATTTGTAGGCTTGTTGAATTTCTTTCTCTGAAAAGTGTGTGTTCATATCAGATGCCCATTTCTGGATTGGGTTTTTGAATTTTGAAACCCTAATGATTTTTAGTTCTTTATAGATTCTAGATAGACCTTTGTCTGAATACTTATTACTTAAAATCTTTTCAAAATTTGTGGGTTGTCTTTTCACTCTTGGTAATTTCTTTTGAAGTGCAAAAACTTCTTAGCTGGAGGAGGTCCCAGTTGTTGATTCTTTCAACTGTTAAATGTGCTTTTGATTTTTGTCCGTGAATTTTTTGCCTACCCCAATGTCTTTAAGATTTTCCCTCACTTTTTCTTCCAGGAGATTTAATGTTTCTCTTTTAATATTTATATCTTTAATCCATTTTGACTTTAGTTTAGTGCATGGTGATACACCTGGGTCAAATTTTAGTTTTTGGCATGTGGAGAGCCAGTTTTGCCAACACAATTTGTTAAAGAAGCTATCTTTCTTCCTGTAAGCATGTTGGGCTCCTTTGTTGAAGATAAGGTGGCCGAGAGTGTTTGTATTTGCTTCTGCATCTTCTAGTCTATTCCACTGAACCACAGGTCTATTTTTTTTTTTTTTTTTTTTGCCAATACCATGCTGATTTTATCACTGTAGCTTTGTATTATAATTTTAGGTCAGGAATTGTAATGCTTCCTGTCTTGCCTTTGTTGCCCAAGATTTTTATCACACTCTGTAGAGATTTATTAGAATATCAATGATTGATAGAAAATGCCAATTTCAAGTTAAGTCTAAGATGTTTGATACTCAGAAAGACAGTGATGTCATGCTTAAGTACCTAAAAGTTTTTCTTCTGGAGGTTTAAGAACATAAGTTTACAGAACAAAAATTAGAGAAAAAGAAGGGCTACAAGGAGAGCCAATATTTTGGCCTTAGCCCTTCAAGGTCAGTGAGGATTCAGGATATAAGTGAGCCTGTCCTGTAACATCCTATAATTCAGTGGTTTCCCAAAATTTCTGTTCAAGGAGATTATGGGGCTTTAGAAGAAAGGGATTGAAGATGCATAGTGTGGCAAAGGAGAGTCACCTAGAGAGAAAACATTCTCTCAGACTTTCCCAGAGAGCAAACTGGTCAAGTAATGGCCATGACTCAACCAGATGGCTGACACTGATGACAGTTCTACAAAGCACTGTACATGGTTCCAAAGTAAATCTTGAGAGGATTTGACTGACCTTGAGAGATACAAAAGTTACATGCTTTGCTATACAGGCCTTGCTTAAAATTGCCCTTAAACTCCCAGCAGAAAAGTTTAACCACAAGACATAAAACATAAAGCTAGATTAGAATGCTGAGCTATAAAAGGCTTAAATCAACAGCTTCCAACATTTCCACTTTTACTAATAACCCACTGCGATTATCGAACATTGGATTATGTATACAACTACTTAGTTCAATGAGAAAAAAATTTGTTGTATCAATAATGATTTGAAAAATTATAACATCTATACCCTGTGTTCTGTATAACTAATAGAAGGACAACAATATGCATTGTATCAAATATTGAAATATATAACTAACGTGTTTTGCAACTGTCACATTGTTATACATTGTTATTTCTTATTAAAAGTAACAAAATTTTAAAAAAGATTAGTGACTTCCTGCAGAAAAGAGAGCTGTCCCTGCTTTCATTGTCACCAAGAAAGGTTTAAATGGGAACGTAACAAGAAGTGAGCTGTCTACAGGCCAGGAAGCCTCACCAATACCAAAACCAGCTATCACTTGATTTTGGACATTCCAGGAAACAGAACTTTGTGAAAATGACTTTTACTCTTTAAACTACTCAAATTTCAAAATGTTTTGATATGGAACTTGAACTGACTAATGAAAAGAAGCAGAACTAGGTGACAGTGAGTGAAAATCTTCAGGGATTTTGTTAAAACTGGTGTCGGGGAGACCAGATATGGAGATTATTTGGGGGTGAGGGAGCCACAGACTGACACCTTGCAGATGCGCCCTGTGAGCATGGGAAGCATTGGGTGAATTAACCCAGAAAATGTTTTGAGAAGAAACAAGAAACCGAGGCCTGTGTTCTCTAGGGGCTTTATTTTTTCATCAGACTAGAAATAGAGAAGCTAATTAATACAATAATAAATATAATTGATGATCTCTTTTAAGCTAGAAATTTTAGAATAAAGAGGTACTATCAATCAATAGTCACTGCCTTTCACTGAATGCCTTCTAGGACAACTTAATTATTGAACACACCTTGTGCTTATTTTCACCCTAGCACTGAAGGACAGATGCCATCGTCACCCTATACAAATTGTATATACAATAGCTAATGCCTTCCCAAAGCCTCGCCCATCATAGGGGAAACCTTTGTAAGCTAATTCAGTCAGGAGCCTTGCACATAGCTGACTTACCCAATAGATGGGGCCTGCTCTAAAGGGTCAGGTCTCTGTGGGCCAGACCCAGAAGCGCATGGCCCCCTGTGCAGCTCCTCCACTGGTGCTCCATGACGCCATGACATGCGCAGCTGCTCCACTGTGTCCCTCCGCCATGCCATCCTGTCAGGGATCCAGCTGATGTTGGACTATAAACACGAACTGAACCTCTCCAAAACTGTAAATGTTGCTGGTATGTCTCATTGATGAAAAACATGCTTAAGACGCAAATTAAGATTTCAAACTGGGCACAGTGATGCATTGCTCATTGTCCCAGCCATCTGGATGGAAGGGGCAGAAAGACTGCAAGTGTGAGCTCAGGTAGCTCAGCGTGAGGGCCCTGGTTTGAATAACCCTTATAATGCGGAGATATGTGGGTGCACACACGCAAACCCCAGCAAGGTGTGGTCCCCAGATCTGCTGTTCCGTTTATTTCACACATGGAAGCAAGAGATTCCTGACTCAGAAATTTTTTAATATGTAGTCAAATACATAATCATTAAAATTATGTACAGAAAAAAAATAGACTTCTGTGATAGTAAAAAGTGATTTTCCCTTTGAAAAATGTGGAGATTGTTGTTAAAGAATTAACCTAGAAATTAAAAGACTGGAGTTCTAGGACTGACTGTGCCACTGGAAGGGTATATGTGTTGGGTCCTGCTTGACTGCTGCCCCACGGGCCTACTCTGGTCTCTACCCATGTATTCCAGGAAGACTGAGCCATTGCCCTGGGAGAGCTCTCCATGTCAGCAAAGCTTCCAACCGTCCCTGCACCCAAGGTCTCCCCGCACACTTGTCCCACCCAGAATGCCAAGTATGTAGCTTTTCAAAGCCTTAGTGCTCTGGACTCCGGAATGAGTTTAGCACAACGCAGGCACATAGCATTTGTGTGTGTGTGTGTGTGTGTGTGTGTGTGTGTGTGTTCTTTCTCTTTTTCCCTCTTGGTAGTAGAGAGTAGACCCAGAGCCCGTGCTCTAGAAAGTCGTTCTTCCACTAGACCTGTGTCTTTCCTTTCATCCTCTATCACCAGCAGTGTTTTCATGAAATTAAAGTATTCTTTTGTCCTACTAAAAATATTTTCACAGTCTTGTATTTCCCAAAATGCACATCAGGATTGTGATATCATCTTGAATTTCCAGCAAAATAGCTGAAAAGAGAATGCATCCACCCAATAGCTGGCTTGTAGTAGCTAACTTACCAATAATTTTTGTTTCATCTACTGATTAGCTTTCGTTCCTTAAGCATTTTGCATCTTCTCTGCATTTCGGGAAGCAAACGAAATGGCCACTTGGCCAGAGACTTTCTGAAAACAAGATTTTCTGAAAGCACTGTCTTTTGGTACACTACCTGAAGTGGATAAGACCTGCAAACTCGTGAGAGAGAACCCTAGGAAAAATGAGTTAATTTTAGAAACCTAAATTGTGATTCTCAGATGCAGAATATTAAAAAGCCGGCACTTTCTGTAAGAGCCTTTCAGGGCTCCAGGGGAAGCTTGGTCTGTCTGAATAATAATAAACTATAATGATGATAGCCAAGTGCACCTCACAGGGGTACTAAGCTTTAATGACTCAATATTTGTGAAACCCTTTGAGCACTCCAACGCTATGTAAGCATAAATGAATAAGTAGGGACATCATATACCATTGTTATTTCTGCATTAAATCTCTCCTGATAATTTTTTATAATATTTTATGAGTTAGGCACTGTGTGAAACTAATATATGAACAAAGTTATGGGAGAAATAAAATATGAAATAACATATAGCAGTCTCTCAAATGAGATAATTATGTTCTCTTATTAATAAACGACAATGAGGTCATTAATTGCCTCTCTAAAAAGTCATTTCTCGGTTGTAAAAATGGAAAATGAGAATGTGAAATAGATGCAAGACATAAAGGTACATGAAGAATGTGAAAAACTCATTAGCATTTTATTTTTCTTTATGGAGGAAACAGCAAGATTTTTCTAGTTGCTCCTCTTCACATTGATCAAATCTTAATGCTAGGGCCACCGTTTATCACTTGATATAAATCAAATATATGATTTCACTGTATCTCCCATACCGCCCTTCTGTCATCAATGTTGTCTTCTTATATTCTGTAAATATTTTTATGTCCTAGGTTGAAAAGCTCCCCCCAGTGATGTATGTTTTTATTGTGTTTTCCAAAAGGCACATCAAGATTGTGATATTGTTCTAAATTTCCACCCATACAGCTAAAAATAGAATACAGTGACCGGAACTATCGCCACAGGCCTTCCTATAACACCTAGGTCCGGCCCCGTGAAAGATTCAGTTCTGTCAGCAAGTCCTGTCCTTTAACATCACAAAACTCTTGGGATTTGTAGCAAAGACTGCTCCTCCATGACATCATCTTGCCTTAAGACAAAAGTAGATTGTAAGAAAAAAAGGAGAGGAAAAGTAATCAAGTTACTCTTCATAAGAAGAGTCATTCTGGGTGGGACAAGTGTGCGGGGAGACCTTGGGTGCAGGGACGGTTGGAAGCTTTGCTGACATGGAGAGCTCTGCTAGGGCAATGGCTCAGTCTTCCTGGAATACATGGGTAGAGACCAGAGTAGGCCCGTGGGGCAGCAGTCAAGCAGGACCCAACACATATACCCTTAGACACGGTTGTGTTAGCCACTGCTCTCTGCCTCCTTGATAGCTTACTTAGTGCAAGGCAAGAGCAGACCACTCTGTGCTTACCTTATCCCCTACATTAATTCCTGGGCAAATACCTTCCTTTCCTCCTTTATCCCTGCTTCCTGGTTCTTTCAATTAAAAGCCTTAGAAGTTCACCTTTTTCTGTGGCTCTCTCTCTCTGTCTCTGTCTCTGTCTCTGTCTCTGTCTCTCTCTCTCTCTCTCTCTCTCTCTCTCTCTCTCTCTCTCTCTCTCTGTCTGTCTGTCTTTTGTATTTAGGACAAGGTCTACAGGGTCTCATTACGTAGGTCGGGCTCAGTGATTCTCCTGTTTTCTGCTTCCCAAGGGCTGGGATTACAGGTGCCTCCATGCCCAGTCTCCATCGACCACTCAGCATGCCCCATGGGTAGGGACAGCATGGTATGCCTGTGGTCAGACTGGGGCCGCTGTGCTCTGCCTGAGCAGGCGCTTTAGTCTGCTGAACTATCAGGCTGGCCTTTACTGGAACTCCCTATACCGCAGTGTCTGAGGAAGGCAGCCCCTTTGGACCCCCTTGGAGGTTAAACTGGACATGGGCTCCAAGTAATCTCCCATGCTTTAACCTTGCCACAGCTATGGTCTACAAAAACTCTGTTCCAAGCTTTGAGCAAACTCCATTTCTTACGAGAAAACAGGGACATAGAGAGGTAGGAAGGGATAGATGCCAAGTTCGGACATGTTACGTACTTCCTAGCAGCAGATGGGCCTCCCAGTCAGTGGTAGAGTACTGAGCCCTCAGAATCCAGATCATGTCTTCCACTTACTGATTCTTTTCTTCAGTAATGTTTACTTGGGCCATTGCACACGTTTGCGTAGTTAATAGCATTTTATGTGTCAAGTACCCTAAGTTTTGTCACTCCCTGGCAGCATTCTGTTCAGTAGTAAACTTAGACTCTGGACAAGAGAGGCCTCCATTCTTGCAGCCTGTAGAGCTCCACACTCTTCCTGAAGGCCAGGGGCATGTAGTCACAGACGCCCCACGTGCCTGAGACCGCGCATGCCTGTTCACAAGCCCTGACTCCACTCCACAGTCCTGCATGGCTTTTCCCGAATTCCTCTGTTGGTTGCATGCAAGGAGTGCGCACTGTGGTGGCCAACAAAACAGCTGTTAGGAGAGCTGAGCATGGGTCAGGGTTGTGAGGGTTCTCAAGCAAAGAGAGGCTCAAGCGAAGGATGATACTGAGGTAAGAAGGGAGGGAAGAGTGGAGTCTATGATGGAGTGGGAAGATTTTCTGCCATGGACACATTTAGTTGTAGAACTCTAGAACAAAGAAAGCTCTAAACTGGAATTTGTCATTCCAATCTCAGGATCCTTCCAGAAAGTTTCAAGAAGTGTCCAAGTGGCGGGCCTGAAGACGCTGAGCAGACAGACACCAGGCAGACTCCAGGAGTGGGTGGGGTGTGGTGAAGACAAATTGCAAGGCAAAGAAATGGGTTCTCTTTCCTACACATGCTGGCCTGCCAGCATTTGTTTTTTCAAGAGAATGAAATTAACTTTGGAATTATTATCATTCACCTTACATTCCTTGACAAGTTCAAAATGTGTATCCTTTGGAAAGCAGATGTGTTCTCGTAGCAACACAAAGTATTTTGTGTAAGAGCTTCTTAGTGTATTTCCTATATTCCCTTTTAGTTAAGACTATATCTGGTTATGTGACAGATACACACGGTTTTCCTGGGTTGCAGAGTTGTACCATGATGAAAAGAAATGACAGGCTCCAGCATTTTCAAGATAGGTTAATATTTCCACAGGAATAAAAGGAGACAGAGGAGTATTCTGCATAGCATGAAGTGTTCTTGGGGTTATACTTTACGAAGACTGGATCGAAGTGGCCCCTTTTTTTTTTTCCATTACGAGCAAAGAACTCATTGTACATGAAATGGGAAAATGATTAAATTCCTAATAAAAGTCTGCCTACATAAGTGCCTATTATGTAAAAATTTGTACTATAGTATATTAAAAACTTTTGTGGAACTTTATCTTAGGCAGTAGAATAGAAGAAGTTCACAAATAACTCTTCACATTTTTATATAAGAAATTTGAGACACAGAGTCTCAACAAAAGCCCCATAATCACATATATTCCAAATTTTTTAAAGAGGCTTCTGGGTATCTCCTGACTATCTGATATATAATTAAGGTAAAAACCCTAAAAGCTACCTAATATTACCTATGGCCCCCCAACAAAAGTTCTATTTCTGTTAAACTAATGTAAACATCTTCCTGCTGAGCATCTCCAGATCTTTAGTGTTTCATCTAATAATTGCTAGTTATTTTTCCTATAAAATTATTCCTTAACAGATACCTGACTTTGAAGTTTGTTACTAAGCAAATACTCTGCAAACCTAGGGACATTGTACGTAAGGGGTTAACTGGTAGTTAATGGTCCTTAGCTTGTAATGTAGGAGTCTCCAAATAGATAATGAAGGGGCTGCTGAATAAAATATTTTCATTTTAAGACCATATTTAGGCAGAGCGCAGCAGCTGGGGTTTGATCCCTGGCACACTGAGATGGTGATTGAGACTGGGCGTGGTGGCCTGCGCCTGTAATCCCAGCGCTTGGGAACCTGAAAACAGGAGAATCACTATGAGTTCGATCTATGTAGTGAGACCCTGTAGACTCTGCAGACCCTGTACCAAAAGATTTTAAAAAGACAATTTTTTTTTTTTTTTTTTTTTGTCTTTTTGAGACAGGGTCTCGCTATGCAGTTGAGGCTGGTCCTGCACTCACTTTTGTAGCCCAGGCTGGTCTCGAACTCGCACCAATCCTCCTGCCTCAGCCTCCCAAGTGCTGGGATTACAGGCGTGAGCCACCACGCCCGGCTTAAAAAGACAATATTTAGAAGAAGCTTTTTTAAAACAATTAGATGACCAGAAGTTTAAGCTTCATTGCAGTGGGACTTTCCATCATGCTGTACTTAATCCCAGTGTCTTAAGGATGCTTGCTGTCATCCAGTGGTGAGGTCATTTAAAATATAGTGATTTTCAATAATACATAAATCTGTATGGAATATTTTCTATTTAAGAGAATTTCATAGGATAACAAATCCATAAAATCACCGTAGTGATAATTTTAATGTAGACCCACTATTTAAAAATTATGATCAATAACCTTTTCATTTTTTCTTAAGGGAAAATTATTTCCCTTAAGTATTTTCTTACAGCAAGGAAAAGTAAGAAAGCCTCATGAAATTAACGCAATATAAAAATTTTACTGTTTGGGCTGATGCAAAGGGCTTTTTGATCCAGTTTTCAAAAGCTCTTTCTTAATACACTTTGTAATACACTCCAATATATTTTTATTAATTTTTAATTTATCTCCTCATAGTAGCATTTTACAAGCTCAGAAATATCAAAGTCATAGCCATGGCCAACTGGCCTCTATTAATTAATTAAGTCTGTTTTCTTTCCTTGTGTCAGTTTTTAGATTTACTTTTTTTTTTTTTTTTTCCTGGAACCAGGGATTGAACTCAGGCCCTTGTGCTTGCCATGCAAGTGCTTATTCTACTGAACTATCTCCCCAGCCCTAGATTTACCCTTTGTTAAGAACAGGTGCTACTTGGGGGCTGGCCAGGCACTAAAGCACCTGCTTAGGCATATGGCATCATTTGGGGTGCTGTGGCCACCCCCATCCTCGAGACAATCTATGATAGCAATTGAGACTGGGCATGGTGGTGTGTGCCTGTAATTGCAGCTCTTGGGAGGCTGAAAGCAGGAGAATCACTATGCATCTGAACTATATAGTGAGACCCTGTTGACTCTGTGGACCTAATCCTAAATACAGGGGGAAAAAAAGGAGTTAAAAGCATTAAATGAATAATAATACAAGTAGTGCATTTATGAAACAAAACTTATTTGAGCGATGATAGCAAATAACTAAAATTTCAGGAAAATGGAGGTTTCTGCTTTTGTTTCCTGTTAGATTCTCAAGTCTTTGAAGAATGGAATCTAGTAGATGAATAATAAATATTGGTATGTGGACTCTTTAATTGGAATTTAAGACAAAATAGACAATAAGGGGCCAGGGAGATATCTCAGGGGCACAAATGCCTGCCTGGCAAGTGCAAGGTCCTGAGTTCGATTCCTGGTTCCAGAAAAAGAAAAAGAGAGAAAGAAAGAAAGAAAGAAAGAAAGAAAGAAAGAAAGAAAGAAAGAAAGAAAAAAAATAGCTTTATTTTCAGATCCTCCTGTTTCCAGCATCCCCAGTGCTGGGATTACAAGCATGTACCACCAAGCCAAATCTTGCTGACCCACTAAGTGCACCCTGGGGACAAGGGCCAGTGTAGCATGTGGTGCTGGGGATCGAACCCCTGTCCGTGAGCTGTGTAAGCAAGTGTTTAGTCTGCCGAGCTATCTCGCAGGGCTCTTTTAATTCTTTATCTGCTATGATTTGTTGTGTGTGTGCCCTGCTGACACTTAATACTCAGCGCAACAGTATTAAGAGGTGGGACCTCTGGGTGTGCCCTGGTGTTCGGATTAGGGGCCTTTAATATTTTATTAAGAGCTGGAAGGAGCCAGCTAGGGTCTTTTTCTTCCTCTTTCTCATGCATGTGTGACCACAGCTTTCAAAATACTTAACTTGGAAGCTGAGAGAATAATAGTTTTTACTAGACACACAACTTATTAGAACCTTAATCTTGACTTCCACACCTCTAGAATGTCAAAGAAATAAATGTCTGCTCTCTATAAAGTACCCAATCTTGAGTATTTTCTTACAGCAAGGAAAAGTAAGAAAGCCTCATGAAATTAACGCAATATAAAAATTTTAATGTTTGGGCTGCTGCAAAGGGCTTTTTGATCCAGTTTTCAAAAGCTCTTTCTTTTTTTGAGATAATGATGCAGGGAAGCTCCAAATGATACAGGGAGAGAACTTGATCCCAGGTGGATGACCTTCAAACTAATCTAGGAGTAAAATGGTCTCCCAACCTGAAAAGTACCTAGGATGAGTTTGTGTTCTCTAAAATCAAAGAGAGAATTTTAGGAATAAATGGGGGTTAAGCGCAGAAGATATTTATTAGAGGAATGAAACCTCCTGTGGGAGAGAGGGACAGGAAGGGGGTCCCAAGTGGGTGTTCCCCAGGAAGCTGTCTCTTCCAGGGACTTTTACAAAGGAAAACCATGTGGTGAGTGGGGTGTAAGGTGGCAGAGAAGATAGAGAACTCGCTTAGGTGGGCATGAGGAGGGACAAAACTATAGTCAGCCAATGAGATTACAAGCACCATAGCTCAGGTAAAATTGATTAAATATGGTACCAAATGGGGAAGCAAACCACATAGCAAGCGGGCAAGAATGCTGAACAAGGTCTCTTCCTATTGGGCTTGGGCTAGTGACTCTTTTAGGTTCTTTCAAGGTGATTCATACTTATTCAGCATAACAGTCCCTGATGCCCGTCCTCAGGCAAGTATGTGGCTGCACTGTTTACTCTTGCCTTGAGATCTGGCCCACCTCAGAGGAGTGTCTGTCTCTAGTCCTAAAGAGACCTTGTCTTCCATGTCGTCCTTGAAGGCCTGGCCCTCTGTACCTGCCTGCAATGTTTCTATCTAATGTAGCTGCCTACAACTCTAGGATGACCTTTTCAGTCAACCAGATTGGCTCTGAGTTCATTGTGTAGTGAGATTGCCCTTGAACTTTAACCTTGTTATGTTTTCCTTGCAAGTGCAGGAATGTGATCTCTATGCTTGGCTCAATGTGTTACAAATTCTTTTCTAAATTAACAAGTAATGTCTAGATTAACTTACTGTTCATTCATGGTAACAAACATGAATTACTTTATCTTTAAAAGTGTGTTATTTTAATAAACTTCATTATTTTGTAACATAAATCATGACATTTTTTTACGTTTAAGCTTTCATTACTAAGTCAAAAATGGGCCATTGACTAAAAAATTTAACTTTACTTCTCATATAAAATGGCACTGAAATTCATTACATAAGAAATACTTATTTTTTTTTTGAGCTGGGGAGATGGCTCCGAGGCACAAGTGCCTGCTGGGCAAGTGCAAGGTCGTGAGTTGGAACCCCGGTCCCACAAAAAAAAAAAAAGAAATACTTATTTTTGTTCAGACAACAAAACATGTTTGAACTAGAGGAAAAAATATCTTTACAAGTAATTAAAGAGCAATGAATTTTTGTGACATAAATTTAATAAGGTAGCTAAAAGATTTTTTTTTTTTTTTTATAAAAACATGCTGATAAAGTCTAGCCAATACTGTAACAATACTTAAAGCAATTGTATGAGTCAGGTCAGAAATATATATACGCTCAAACTTGGCCACCAAAGAGAATTCAGTAAAATGATTGTATCTCCAGTGGTTTAGAAAGAGGATTAAGGGGAAGCAAACCCCCACTTTGGAAATAACAGACAACAGTGGAGCCCTAGAGTTCAGTGACCAGGGAACATAGTAACAGTAGTTGTTAGACCTAGGGAACAAAAACTGTATAGAGAAGTTACCTGACACAGCAGTATATGTGACAAAACCCGTAAAAGTGTATGAATGAACACCTTACTCCAGTCCCCTAGCATTGTATGATGAGCTAAGGATAAAGTCTTTGAGCAAGAAAAGTATTCAGGCTCTGCCTAGGCTCCTAGGCTCTGCCTCCAGGACAAACAACAGAGCAGAGAAACACAGAGACAGTATTTGGAGGGACACACAGGTACTCAGCATAACAATGGGAACTAAAGATTACAAAGACTACTCTTTCATAGAAGCAAACTGATCAAAAAGTACATTGAAGATAATATAAAATAATGGTTAAAATGAAATTTCAACTTGAAATTTAATTTCCTTTATTACAGAGAACGTGATGCATCCTACAACATTTTAAATAAGCTAGTGGAAAGATTTAATCAGAAATAGAACATTACTTTAGGAAAGAAAAAAATCCATCGCCTTAATGACTGTGTAATAAGCCAACAGGCTAAAGTGGTGCCACGTGGTAATGGCCATGGCCTGATTGTCCAAGCCGTGGAATTCAATACACGTGCTGTGGAGTGGAATGAAGTGTACAGCAAGAGAGAGCTTTTTAAATGAACTTAATCATCTTTGAAACAGGAAATAGATGTTCTCTTACAAATAGCTTAAACTCAGTCTTTAAGTGAAGCCTTGTTGCACTGTGGCTTTTCAAGCAAGTTCTAGCATTAAAGAAAAGTAGATTCTCATATAGAAATTTATCTCACATTAATTGCACATTACCCATAACCCACTCTCTAATTTTAAAAAGCATATTCCACAATGCTGGTGGATAATGAGAAACAGTGAAGATTATTAATAAACATCTTTAAGTCTCAATGGCACTTAGAAACTTGATTTGAGCTGCTCCCTTACTTGACGCTGGGGCTAGGAATTCATGAGACAAGACAAAAAAACAGGAAGTACAAAGTTGTAAAAGACAGATGAAGAAAAGTATGCTGAAACTCCCTTTACACATATCCTTAATAACTGATAAAAGATATCTAGTTTGCTGAGACCAATTACATATCCTTTAAGATAAAATATTTGTTGCTGGCTTTCCCTATCTTTACACAGAGTGATACTTCTCATTTTCTATTAATGTTGTGCTCTAGACACCTTATATAAGATAAAAATAAATCGAGATTGACTTTGGAAATATTTTTAGGTGCCATGCTCTGTGCAATTTGGAAGAAATGTGTGATTTAATTGACTGAAGAAACCCTTTAAGTAAACATCATCTTTTGAAAGAAACACCTGCATTACTCAAAAATGTGTTGAATTTAGAGTCTCTCCCAACAGGAAGCTGAAGTTGACATAACTTGTCACCTGTAGAACGTGAGTGTCAGGCTTTCACGCTTTTCTAATTGCTGTTGGCCAGATCTCATTCAATTTTTTTCTTCCTGTGTCAACAAAGAAAATTACAAAAAGCTTAGGGAGCTCCCCTAACAGTAGTTTTGATAGGCATGATAAGAAGGTCTCCCCTACTCTAACTTTTGCAAGGTAACTAATTTTGAAAAGACCAAGTTGTTTGCTCCTTGTGTACAATTTCCCCAACCCTTTTCCTGTCTTTAAAGCCAGTCTCCTCTGCTCAGCTCCCTGGAACACTCATTTTCTTTGCTAGAATGTCAAATAAAAGCCAAGTGAGATCTTTAAACTAAAGTTGTGGTAGCTTTGTTTTTTGACAAAACTTTAGGAAACTATGGCAGGCTGGGATTAAAGGATCTTTGGACCAACCTGGGGAATTGTTTAAATGTTCTTGCTACTAATCAAAAGTATGAATTTTGAGAGATTTTAAAAAGCAGCTCTGAAAATGTTGTAGACTTACTTTAGTTCTACTGAACCTGGTAGAGAAACTACAATAAGTTAAGCTTATTTCATTGTGTATTCACACCTCAATTAAAATGGTCACGGAAGATTTGCAAAATGCTGGCGTGATAAAGATGTTTCATGACAATGCAGCAGTTTTCCTTCAGGGTGTAATTAGTTTCTTTAATTTTTGTTGTTAATTCTGTTTTTTTCTTTTGTGCGTTCAATAATCCTGCAACATGAAAAAGCCCTCATGTATACTGCAGTAATTGCATATAAATAGATTAAAAACTCCACAGAATAGTTTCAATGCATTCTTTAGGGTTGTCATCCATATTTTATGTGAGTAAGGGAAAAATATGTTCGCTCAAAGATTGACTTTTCAATTGTCTATATTATTTCCTTTTCTGAAAGCTTTTGCTCATATTATGCCAGTCTCTAACCATTTTTCCCTTTATTTTTTGCAATTGGTTTCTTCATCTTCATTCAACAACGCTCATTCTGTTACCAGATGTGCCACCATCCAAAGAGAATAGCTCTGCTGCTCATTTAGAGCAAAAATGATTTATTATTTATGTTTAATATTTGTGAAGCAATTTCCCATAAAGTACAGAACGATGATGGGCATGGGAATATTCAGGTGCATCAAAAATCATTTTTGTCTCCTTATGTATGTGGGACTTGGTCATGATTCTGCAGAATTCAACTTCTTTTTCTTTCAGGCAAAATATTCTGAAGTTTTCATATGCCAATGAATTTAACCTCTGCTTGAAAAGGATGTTAAGATGTTAACTTCCTCAGGACTCTGACATCTCCCTCCTCTTCACAAGGGCTTCCACGCTGTTGACTCCTGTTGTTCCCGGCCCACAGAAGGTCCAGACAAAGCTCTTTGTTTAAACTGATATTCAGGGCCCAGAGTCGCGTGAAGCGTGGACGACAGATTTACATCGATAGTCACCCACCCCCACAAATGGGTTAAACAGAAAAATAAGCATAACTTAAAAGATGATTAATGCTTTGGCAGTACATCTAAAGAACACACCCAGGAGTGCAGAGAAACAGGATTTGGTAAACAGGAACTATTACTGAAATGCTATGAAGATTGAAATAAACCAGTGACTCATATTTCTATTCCTAGAGAAACAACATAGAAGTTGAAATAATATGAAAATAGATGGTAATTATTATTCAGGAACAGTAGTAAACATGGCTTTTAGATTGTACTCTGAACCTTTATATTTGTTTATAAAATATCAAAGCTTTTCTATCCCATTTTAACTTAGGATTGTAAGACAGGCAATTACCATATTATGTTTAAATATTAATCATTTGTTCATTCCAATCAAAAATCCACTGCATTTCCTGTATGTCAGATACTTTTCTAGGCTATTTAATTTTTTTAAAACTAATTTAACATCGAACATTCCTATGAGTAAGCAGGTCAGGATTCCACAGATGCAAGAGTCACAGTAAGGAGCAAAGCACAAGCACAAAACACACATGTAGTCATGCTAGAGTGCTGACCTGGAGAGATACAAAAGGTTATTCTGCTAGGAATATAATAGTTTTTCTCTTCATTACAATTGGCACTAAGTGTCGCTCTCTAGGTGATTATTAATTCAAAAGGCTATTTCCATCCTCAAGATAAAAAGTTTATGATTCCAGCTAGAGCCCAGGCCCAGCATCTGAGTGGGACTGCCCGGGGCCCACTAGATGCTCATTTGAGCCACCGCCCAGGCCTGGTATGTGTGTGGAACTGCCTGGAGTGGCTAGATCCACATTTGAGCCAGCACCCATGCCTGGCATGTGAGTGGAGCTTCCTCAATCAGACATACCCGGTACAGAACACTGGTAGAACTCCCTGCAGACAGGCTAGAGCCAAGACCCACCCGACTGATCTGGGAAGAGAACATCTTGCCAGACTGGCACAGCGAGCTCATTTGCAAGGACTGCAGTAGGAAGAGGTGGAGCACAGCAGACAGAGGCAAGCCTCACCGACCTGGATGAGCTTGAAATTGGGAGATCTGGATCCGGTGCTAATGTGTAACTGTACCAAAGCTCTACACCAAAGGGCAGAAGACAGTGCTATCCAAAATGACAAAGAGAAGGAGCAAAATGCATTCTCAGGCCCCAAACCCACCCAAGACAAATGCAGGAGACAATGGCATGGAAGAAAACGGGAATCACAGCGGTGAAAACTCTGAAATAATAGCATGTAAAGTGAAGAAACAACTGCAGAAAGGGATAGAGGAAATAAGATCAGAAATAATTTCTGAGCTAAAAAAAAAAAGAAATGACAACTATAATGAAAGAATTATTAGGTGCTTCTAAAGAAGATACTGATAAAAAATAGAGGAGAAGGGGCCCGGGAGATAGCTCCATGGCACAAGTGCCTGCCTGGCAAGTGCAAGGTCATGAGTTAGAACCCTGGTCCTGGAAAAAAAATAAATAAATTTTGAAAAATAGAGGAGAAAAGAAAACTGATGGAATCCTTGAATGAACACTATAAGAAAGTAACAGAATACATGAAGCAGAGTCAAAGTGCTACACAGGAAATTAAAACCTCAATCATAAACTGACAAAACCATTTGAATGAGGGGCCGGTGAGATGGCTCAGCGGTCTAAAGCACCTGCTTAGGAAAGCTTAGGCAACGTCAGGGACCTCGGTTCGATCCCCCGCACCACATGCTGTGCCAGCTCCCCCCCCCCCTCCCGGGCAGGCTGAGCCAGCCATTAAATAGATGAATAAATAAGCGAATATTTAAAAAACAAAATAAACAAGACGTTAAAAAAATTTAAAACAACAAGAACAACAAAAAACCATTTGCGTTAGAGTGAAAATAGACTTTCAGACCTTAAGGATACTTTTGCAGCTAGTGAAAAGGTAAGAAAAGATTTTTTTAGAAACAACTGGGATGTAAGAAAAAATAATTTGACATCTGCATATACAAAGATGAACAACGTAAGTTATCAATGAGAAAGGAGTCAATATAAATAATACAAAAGGAATATGGGCAGAAGTAATAGCAGAAAACTTCCCAAATATGAGAAAACAATCTGACATTCAGTAACTAAAGCATACAGAACTGCAAATAACATCAACCTCATTAAAACTACACCCAGACATATAGTAACCAAGATCCCAGAAATTCAGCACAGGAACAGTATACTAAAAGTTACTAGAGAAAAGAAACAGATAACATTTAAAGGAAAACCCATCAGAATAACAGCAGATTTCTCTTCACAAAATGATGATGTCAACAATAGCATGGAGCAAAGTACTACAATTCTTGCAAGAAAACAAATCCCAACCCAGATTGATATACCGTGAAAAACTCTCTTTCAAGTATAATGGAGAAGAAAAATGCTTCCATGGACAAAAAGCAACTAAGGAATTTGATGGTGACAAAACCAATCCTACACAGACTACTAAGAGATATTCTAGAGAGAGGTCAAACCTACAAAATAGGGTAAACAATCAAAAATACAAGAAGAAGAGGCATACAACAGCAGTGCTGCAATTATTCTTTTATGGACAGCAGCAGAATATGTCCATCAGTATACTCTACAGATGCTGTTCTCCTGAATCCTGTGGGTCATGATTCTAGCCGGGTCTACAGGGTGCATATCAAGGAAATAGCGGTAGCTCCGAACCACAAGTGACACCCGGCTACCAGTAAGCATCATGGTCACTGTCCACGTCCATGACATACTAGAACTTTATGTGATATGCTATCTCCACATTGTTAGAAGTGCTGGTCTCATATTTGCCATTCCAGTCTTCATGTTGTTTTATTCTTAGTAATCCTTTACTATCATGAAAAGTGATTCTTGGTTGATATTTTTGTATTTACTAACCTAGTAAAATAGGGAGTACTCTGAATTGATCATAGATTCATACATATGATACACAACATTCTGGCCTCTTAGTTGGACTCACAATTTAATTTTAAAATATTGTTTTGAAACATTTAATTTAATTATTTTTTTAATTTAATTCTTAATTAATTAATACTTAATTAATTTTCTGAATGTTGCCTAACTTTAATTTTTGTTTTATGTTTTATACTATATCTTTGACCAACAATGTACTTATAAAGCATGGTACGATATTTTCTCCTAGTATTAGGAAGTTAAAAATTATATGTCCATATATATATACATATATTTGGGGAAAATATGTATATAACCTGACATAAGACTAATACCGTTTTGTGGAAATCTTCAATGACCTTTTATGTGGTTTCATCTCATATAATTATATTTTACATAGTCCTGCATAACTACCATTTGAGAGCATTTGCCTTCTGAATTATGGCCTTTGTTACTTTCTTATTCAGTTTGCATAACTGGAAAATATTTTACTTTTAGTTTTCAAAGGTATGGTTGCTAAGCATAAAATGCAGTGAGGACAGTTTTGTTTTTTCAGTTGTTTGAATTAATTAGTCTAGATTCTTACCCACTTGCTCTTTTTTTTTTTTTTTTCTAATGTGGAATAAGATGCTATTTAATTTAGTTTTTCAATAGCTAACATTTTTTCTATGCATATTGTTCAATGATTTGTTTTGTTTACAATTAGTTTTGGATAGTTTTGTTTTCAGTTATTTTGGTATGATTTTATACATATGATTTTATTCATATTTCTTGTTCAAGAGGTTCATTTTTCTTGGAAATATGGTGTTATAATTTCTTTTTTTTTTTTTTTTTTTTTTTTTTTTTTTTTTTTTTTTTTTTTTTTTTTTTTTTTTTTTTTTTTTTTTTTTTTTTTTTTTTTTTTTTTTTTTTTCTTGTTTCCGAACTTTTGTTTGTTTATTTATTTTATTTTTATGGCCGGCTCAGCCCGCCCCCAGGGAGGGCTGGCACAGCATGTGGTGCCGGGGATCGAACCAAGGTCCCTGAAGCCGCACAAACTTTCCCAATCAGGCAGTTTAGACCACTGAGCCATCCCGCCAGGCCCCTATAATTTCAATTAAACTCAGAAATTTTAAATCTTTAGATATTTATTGCCTACTCCTTTCTACTTTGAACATTCTAATTATATGAAAATAAGCTTCTTTATTTTGTCACAGAGTGACCTATTATATGATTGATCTGTAAATTCTTTCATTTTTATTTTAGACAATTTTTATTGTTATACTCATTAAGTTTGTAAATAATTTTTTACATGTAAAGCCTACTGTTAATCTCATGCTATGTGTCCATTTCGGAAATATTTCCCTAAAATTCACCTGTCCACATCTTATAACTTTCACATTGTAATATTTGTCTATAATTTTTAATATGCTACATAATTATAAATATTCAATAAAGTTCATAATGAGAAGAAAATCAAGAAAAGATAAAAGTTCATGTCTTTGGATACAACAATAACATCTCCTAAGATTTATAATAATAATTTTAAAAGATTCTTTAAACTGTTCTTCATTCCTAATAAGACTGATGGAGCATTTTGCAGTCATAAGTTAAATTGATACAGAAAAACTGTGATATTTTGCAAACAAGTAACAAGGCTTAGGTCCAATCTAAAAGTAGTGTAGTTGTAACAGTCACTTGATTTTAGCATCCATTTAAATAGTGGCAGGCTTGCTGAAAGCCTCCAAAGGGTTATAAGCCATGATAATTTCTTCATTTATTTTTTGTGTACATTTTTAGGAAAAGGTTTGCAGAGTGTTCAGGGTCTCACTACTAGATCAGACTCGTAGTGATCCACCTGTTTACAGCTTCCCAAGAGCTGGGATTACAGGTGCACACCACCATGCCCAATCTCAATTGCCATCTCAGCACATTCCATGGGCAGGGTTGGCATGGCAGGCCCAGGGACTGAACCCCTGGCTTCTGTGTTGCTTGCAGGTACTTTAATCCACTGAGCTATCTGGCCAGGCCAACTTCTTCAAATTTGATGGAATTTATCCAACAAAGACAAGTTACACCAAACTATTCAGATCTGAAAAAATGATTTTCAGATTTTATTTGTTAATGTTAATTGGCTCCATCCAGATTTGGGGCTGACTTTCTGGTGTTATTGGTTTCCATTATCCTTCACATAAGTTAGATTGATTTGTTTGTTTTCATAAGTGGATGTCATTAAGAGAATGGAGGCTAATGATGGTAACCTCTTCCAAAATATAGGATACAGGTTTCTCATTGTATAGTCAAAATTCAATTATAAAAACAAAAAAGGAATCAATCCCTTCCACTTCACTGGTCAATATATATTATTAAATTTTTAAAATGTTTTAAAAATGAAAATAACATCAGCAGAAGTCAGGTACAGCAACAAAAAGCTAATTTGGAGTCAAGGAAGTTCTTGTATTTCCACAGAATGCTGAGCAACCTGTTTGTATAGCAGAGCGTTCTGTTAAGCTGTATCACAAAGCCAGACCTGGAGAATAAGGTGATAATGGTAGGTCTAGATTGAAACTTGGACCTATTGAAGACACCGACAAAATGAAAATCTAAAGTCTAAGTAGGTGAAACAGTATGTAGAGAGGACTGAGCTGAAAGTTACCAGTATTCTTAAGAAAAAGAAAATACAGGAATTAAAAAAAGTGCATTAATAGTATCCAGAAGATTCTAGTTCTTTCCAATTTGGTCAATAAGAGATCCCTACCAACTGACGAACTGCCAAATCTGATTAGTGTATCTAAAATTATAAATTTCTAAAAATTGTAATAGAGTCACTATAGTTTAATTTGGTCAGGAAAATGAATACACTGATTTAGTAGAGATGTTTATGTGTTTTGTACGTTTATTATTCATCTATGTTATTCTGTGGACAGCTATTCCTCTTTTTACTTGTGCTCAACAATTTTCTTATATCATTTGTTCATAATACTATTCAGGTTACAGTTTTAAAAGTGTGTCTACTCTTGACTTATCAGCTAGTCTAAATGATATGAAAATTGTTTTATTCACAGGTCATCAAAACTTTTTAATAATTAAAAATTCTTTAGTGTAGGGAAAGATTATTGGTAAGAGTACCATTGATGAATAGAGAAATGAATAACCTTTGTTCATTAATAAAGAGCCACCAATAATCTCCATAGGCTTTTGTGACACTTCCAAAAATTTGGCGATTGAAAAAAAGTAAAGTTTCTTTGTGCACCTACATTTATAGCAGCACAATTTGTGATAGCCAAATCTTGGAAACAACCAAAACGTCCATCACCTGAAGGATGGTTGAAAAAGATGTGATGTTTTTATACAATGGAATATTACTCAGTGATAAAGAATGATAAACCCGATGACTTCATATATAAGTGGATGTATCTGAACATATACTCATAAGCGAAACAAACCAGACCTACATGTGTAAATATTATATAATTTCTCTAGTGTAAGAACTCAAAAGAAGAAATAAAAATGGGAAGGCATAACACAGCTTAATGGAAATCAAGAACTTAAGGATTAAACAGCAAAGAGATGGCAACCAGAAAAGTTAGGAACATGGCAGGCGCAAAGCCATGCAATTATATGTGCAGGATGAATTAGACAAGGGTCCTCAGAATCTCCCACAGGTTTTTGACACTGAGGATAGCAATGTGTAATGCTAAAGCCATGCTTGCAATGCCTGTCATTCTGGTCTTTTATATTTGTGCTACTTCTAATGTAATTTGATTTGTTGTTATACTATTTCTCAAGTAAATGTTTTTTTGTTTTTGTTTTTGTTTTTTTTTTTTAAGGTAATAAAAGAGAATAAGAGACAAGGAAAAATGCCATAGGAAAAAAAATGTCATAGGATTGACCTGCTACAATTTTGTATATGATTAGATTTCGAAATTACTGTGTAAAAATGTGTAACTATTCTTATCACATTCTATAGGGATTTATTAGAGTATCTATTATTGATGGAAAATATCAATTCCATGTTAAGTCTAAGGCTTTTGATATTCAGAAAGACAATGATGTTAAAGTCAATTGCCTATGTTATAGAGTAATAGTATCACTAAGCTTATCTTCTGGAGGATTTAACCACTTAGGTTTGCAGCTCAAAAAACTAGAGAAAAGAAAAGGGCTACAAAGATAGGCAATATTTTGGTCTAGCCCTTCAAGTTCAGTGAAGACTAAGGAAGGACATGAGAGAACCTATACTGTAACATCCTAAAATTCAGTGGTGTCCCAAATTCTCTGTTCAAGGACATTATGGGGCCACAGAGGAAAGGGATTAATGATGTATAGTATACTTAAGAAGACTCACTAGGAGAAAGAACATTCTCTTAGGCTTTCACAGAGAGCAAACTAGTCAACTAACTGCTATGACTTATCCAGACGGCTGACACTGACAAAAGTTCTACAAACTATACCATGCTATACATGGTTTCAAGGTAAATCCCAAGGGGATTTGACTGACCTTGTCAGATACAAAAGTTACATGCTTTGTTATATAGTTCTTGCTTTAACTTGGCTATAACCACCCAACAGAAAAGTTTAACCATGAGCCATAAAAAACAAGGCCAGATTAGTATGCTGAACTGACAAAGGCTCAAGTCAACAGCTCCCGACAATGCCAGTTCTGCTCATAACCCACTACTCTTATGGAATATTGAATTATTTATACAACTACTTTCTCTTAGCTCAATGAGAAGAAATTTTTGTACCAATAGTGTTTAGGAAAGTTATCATTTCTGCATCTTGTACTGTGAACAACTACTATGAAGACAACAACATGCATTGTATTAATTATTGTGGCTGTCCTACTAATGTGTTTTTAAACTGTCTCATTGTTATTTCTTATTAAAAGTAATAAAAAAGAAAAGATAAAGTTTTTCAGAAAAATTACAGTAAGATTTTCTCCTAACAGATGTCCTTGGCAGGAAACTAAATTAAGAAGCAAAAGTTTTCACATCTTTATAGCAATTAATTAGTGTTAATCTCACAGTTTATTAAATATATTCATGATTCCAGATAAATAAGTTTTCCAATGTAAAACAAGTATTGTTTATGGTGATAAAACTTTTCTTTCAGATTCACACCTCTGTTTGTAACAAAAAAACTTGTGATATACATTCCATTAAAGGACAGTTAATTAAGTGAAATCTTCCCGTGCCTTTGGTAGAAATGTTTGGTTAAGAAGATTATATGATGTCAAGATTAAAATTTAAGTATGTCACAAAATATCTTGATGTTTGTCATGCTGCAAATTTATGATTTTTGATAGATATTTTTGATCTAAATTTCTGTGTAAAAATATGTAACTATCATTTGTTAATGTTCTGTAGGGATCTGAATATTAGGATATCCAGATTTGTTAGAAAACAACAGTCTCATTTGATGTTTAAAGTGTTTGGTATTCAGATATGATAGCAATGCTAAGCTTACTATGTCCGTTACAGGATAATGTCACTAAGCTTCTCTGCTGGATGTTTAACAACTGAAGTTTGGGACAAAGAATACAGAAGAGATGGGCTAATTGAGTAGCCAGTATCTTGGAGCTAGCCCCCTGGGGCCAGTGAGGACCCAGAACATAAGTAAACATGTGCTACAACATTTTTTAAATGTATTTTAAAATACATTTTAATGAGAAAGAAACATACAATAGTAATGAAACAGTTTCGAAACAAGTTAGTAGGATAGTTACAATTAATACCATGCATATTGTTGTCTTTATAGTAGTTATTCAGAGGAAAAGGTGCAGACCTAGTGTCTTGTCTAAATCGTATAACTACAAGCTTTTATTATCAAAGAACTAAGACAAAGTAGCTATATATCTATTCTATAAATATATGTATGCTTGGGTGTACATATACATATTTTTTTTAATTTCTAATACTAGGAGAAAATATCATACCTTGTCTTATAAGTAGATTGTAAGTCAGATACAGTATGAATCATAAAATAAAATATATGATTAAATAATATTCAGAAAATTAATTAAATATTAATTTATTAAAATTAAGTATTTCAAAACAATATTCCAAAATTCAAATCAAATTATGATTCCAACTTACAGGCCAGAATATTGTGCATCATATGTATGAATCTGTAATCAATTCAGAGTACTCACATAGTATTTGAATAGGTGAGTATATACAAAGATATCAACTAAGAAAAAGTTTCCATGGTAGTAAAGAATTACTAAGAATAAAACATAGCATAAATACTGGAATGGCAAATATTTGACCAGAATTTCTAATAGTTTGGGGAGAGGAGGAGAGGACAGCACACAAAGTTCTAATATGTTGTGTACATGGACTGTGTCCATGATGCTTACTGGTGGCCAGGTGTCACTTGTGGGACTGAGCTACTGCTATTTTCTTGATAACCACCCTGTAGACCAAGACAGAATCATGCTCCATAGGGTACTTGAGAGAGTTTTGTAGAGTATAGCAGTCTGGGCTGGAATTTGTTTTCATGGAGGACTTGAAGCACTCTGTTCCATGCTCTTCTTTACTTCGTGGTTTGTGAAGAGAAATCTACCATTTTTCTGATGGGTTTTCTTTTAAATGTGATCTGTTTCTTTTCTCTAGCAGCTTTTAGTATACTATTCCTGTGCCGAATTTCTGGGATCTTGATTATTGTATTTCTGGGTGTGGTTTTAATTGGGTTGATGTTATTTGGAGTTCTATATGCTTCAGTTACTGAATGTCAGATTTGGGAAGTTTTCTGCTACTCTTTCTGCCATATTATTTTTTACATCATCTGTACAGACTCCTTCTTTCTCACTGATGCCTACTGGTCTTACGTTGTTTATCTTTGCATCATTTTGCAGATGCTGAATTATTTTTTCTTGCATCCTAGTTGTTACTAAGAGATATTTTCTTGCCTCTTCACTAGCTGCAATGGTGTCTTTAAGGTCTGAAAGTCTATTTTCACTTTCATTGGAATGGTTTTTGCCAGCTTGTGATTGAGGTTTTAAGTTCCTTTATAGCACTTTGAATCTGTTTCATACATTCTATCACTTTCCTATATTTCTCATTCAAGGATCCCATCATTTTTTTATTCTCCTCTATTTTTTATCTTTAGAAGTTCTTAGTACTTCTTTTGTGATAAATATTATTTCTTTTTTATTTCAGAAATTATTTGTAGTCTGATTTCCTCTATGCTTTTCTGCAGCTGTCTCTTTACTTCAGATGCTATTATTTCAGAGATTTCAGGTGTATGATTTCCAATTTCTTCTATGCTATTGTTTCCTGTATTTTTTCTGGATAGGCTTAGAGCCTGAGAGTGTATTTTGCTCATTCTCTTTGTCATTTTGTATAGCCCTGCCTTCTAACTTTTGGTTTAGAGCTTTGGTAGAGTTCTTACCTTAGCACCAGATCTGGATCTAGGTGGGTGTGGCTTGGGCCTGGCTTTGGAGCTCCACGTCTTCCTGTTGCAGTCCTTGGAGGCAAAGTTGGTATGCCACTCTGGCAAGGTGTTCTGCTCCTGGATCAGCTGAGTGTTACTATGAGATCTGAAAAACAATGTCATAATAATATACTAGCTGTAAAAGTTCCAAATCCCTAATAACTTCTGATAATTTGCAGCTGTACTGATAACTCACTACCTTTATGGACTATTGGACTGCGTAGGGAAAAATTATTGAATACATGTACCAAAACTCTCTGGATTGGCTTCAAGAATCAAAAGATCTTCTACAGAGCTTTCCCAACACATCTCTAACTACAGCAGCACGCCCATCATTCACACAATGCAATAGTAAAGGGAGAGACATTGGGAGTGGCTGACGCTAGAAACTGGTCACATGCGTGAGAGTAAGGCAAGGCCCCTGTGCCCAAGGCAGCCAAGCTATCTCAGTCTTGAAAGAAGCATCCTGCCTGGGTAATTTCAGCTCTCAGTCCTTGGGAAACCTTGAGTCTTGCGACATTAACCTTGCGAAGGTATCCAGGGCCACCCCTACTGCTCTTCTTCAGGTCTTTGCCCATCTACCTAGAAGACCTTCACCTGTACCCGGCCCTTGTCTCTTGTCTGACTTGTCTTCCTTCCAGCTGCCATTTCTCCCCAGGGCACACAGAGAGACCAAGAAGTCCCCACACCTTGAACTGAAGGAGGATGGGAGGACCTCAGAAGCCTGGACCTCCTCCACTGCCAATAGCTGCAGTATTTTATTATGCAAAGATCTACTTTGATAAGTAAATCCCTACTGTTAGTGCAGTCTCAAGAGAAAAAAAATTATTGAATTTATTAAGCCTGAGAATGCCAGCAGATGGGATTGACTAAAGATAATCTTAGAGATTTTCTAGTACAGGTAATAAACACAAAACACAAGACAGAACAGAAAAGGCTGGCAAGATAGCTCACAGACTAAGCGCCTGCTTAGGCAAGCCCAGGGACCGGGCTTGGAACCTTGGCATCACGTGCTTCCCCGCTCCCAGGCATGCTGAACTGGTCTCCAAGACTGTGCACGGTGGTACGTGCCTATAATGCCAGCACTGGGGAGGCTGCAAATATGAGGATCACTGTGAGTCTAAGCTGTGTAATGAGACCCTGTGTCAAATACATTAAAGAAAAGGTATAGGATGAGGGAAGGAATAAAAGAATAACAGTACAGAATAAAGAATAAAAGACTTAAGAGAAGCACATAAATCATTGGCACAATTTTACTGGAATTGGCATGTTTCTGAATTAGATTTTTTTCAATACTTTTTTTTTTTTTTTTTTTTTTTTTGTCTTTTTGAGACAGGGTCTCACTGTGCAGTTCAGGCTGGCCTTGAGCTCACTTTTTTGTAGCCCAGGCTGGTCTCGAACTCACATCCATCCTCCTACCTCATCCTCCCAAGTGCTGGGATTACAGGCCTGCACCACCATGCCTGGCTAATACTTTTAATAAGAAATAACAATGTATAACAATGTGACAGTTTCAAAACACGTTAGTAGTACATTTCAAGATCTGATACAATGTATATTATTGTCCTCCTATTAGTTATACAAAGCACAGGATGTAGATGTTATAATTTTTCAAATCATTATTGGTACAACAAAATTTCTCCTCATTGAACTAAGAGAAAGTTATACTACAAAGCTACAGTGATAAAATCAGCATGATATTGGCAAAAAAGATAGATCTGAGGATCAGTGGAATAGACTAGAAGATGCAGAAGCAAATACAAACACACTCAGCCACCTAATCTTCTACAAAGGGACAAAACATGCTTACTGGAAGAAAAATAGCCTCTTTAACAAATGGTTCTGGAAAATCTGGCTCTGCGCATGCTGAAAACTAAAACTTGATACAGGTCTATCACCATGCACTAAACTAAAGTCATAATGGATTAAAGATCTAAATATTTTTTTTAAAGCTCTACATATTAAAAGAGAAACCTTAAATCTCCTAGAAGAAAAAGTGGGAGAAAATCTTGAAGACATTGGAGTAGGCAAAGAATTCATGGACAAAAATCAAAATGTACATTTAACAGTTGAAAAAATCAAGAACTGGAACCTCCTCTGGCTAAGAAGTTTTTGCACGTCAAAAGAAATTACCAACAGAGTGAAAAGACAACTCACAAATTTTGAAAGGATTTTAACTAATAAGTATTCAGACAAAGGTCTTCTATCTAGAATCTATAATGAATTAGATTAAATTGCGAGAGTCTGTTGTGTTTTATAACATTAGAGTTATAAGGCTATTTTGTATGTATAAAATATGGCATTCAAAAAGAAAGCCATCTTCTGAAACAAAACAAATTTTGCCTATATTAGATCGATGCTTTGTCACCAGGTGTGATTGAAAATTAACCATTACATTTCATGTGATTTTTGAGTCCTTCGGGAAGGTTAGTTTATGCCTTTTGTATTCAGGTTACCTGTATAAACTGAAAGGTACAATTTAATTTAAAATAGAAGGATTGTGGATTTATTTTAATGCATAATTAATTCTATCCTTTAGAGATTTTAAAATTTTCATGTGAAAGCATTCCTTGAATTTATCAGCACAAAATACCAGAGCTGGGGAAGATCTCTTAGCAACAGCGCCTACCTGACAAGCCCTAAGTACTGAGTTGGATTTCTAGTATCAAAAAAGGAAAAGGAAACATTTTTCTAAACTTGAGCTCACTGGTTCAATCATTTGACTGCAAACTATCCTAAAAGTGTCCTCCAGCTAGGTCGCTGTTGTGCCACTCTGCACGCCAGCAGCCTGGTGCTCAAGCACCAGGCTGGCAGCATCAGGGCAGTCTTCCACAAGGGCGAGGTGCCAGCGTGGCAGGGCAAGGACAGCACAGCCACCTCCATCCCGCGGGCAGGACAAGCTGGAGCCCTCCAACAGGAAGATCCACGATGAGCGCTTGAAGCTGGCAAAGGAGCGTACCGCGCAGTGGGGTACGGAGACCTCCCTGGACTGGAAGATGCCGGTCAAATCGCGTCCCTGCAGGGGTGCCTGGTCCATGCCATGAAGTGTGTCTGGGGTCACTGCCGTTTCCCTGGGGGATGCGGCTCACTCTGTTCTCATCACTGCCAAGAACCGACTACTCGGGTGACCACCACCCCCTCCACACGCCGTGGACCCTACCATCCAGCCCCATCTCCCCCAAGCTCCCTGTCCACCGTCCACCCTGGCCTAACCCCTCCCCCAGGGCAGGGCAGCAAGAATAGGGACTCATGGCCTGACTAGTGCAGGGTTGTGTCCCCAGGAGGGCTGGGAGGCCCCAGTGGGAGGGTGCATGGGGCACAGCTCCTCAGACCAGCTCCCTGCCCATCCCTGTCCTGGTCCCCAGTGTCAGGCCTCGGTTCCTTCTCCAGGGGCGGCCCTCCCACAGGACTAGCCTCCCCTCGGTCTGCTGCCCTGCCCAGTTCCCCTTAGTGAAGCAAAGCCTCCAGCCTGCCAAAAATAGAAAAAAAATTCTAATTATTAAAAACAATGTATGATTACAGGCATAAAAAAAAAAAAACGATGTAAACAAAGGAGCTTGGTTTTTGTCACTGCGACAGACATGCAGTATAGGTTTCTCTTTCCTAGCCATGCCCTTTTCTGCTGCTATAAGAAATTTAGTTCCGCAAAGTGAAACAAGATAATAGCAGTGAAAGTTATTTGCAAGTACAACTAAAATTGTATACAAATAACATTATTATTATTATTATTATTATTATTATTATTATTATTATTATTATTATTATTTTGCTAATTTCCTATTTCCCTCTTAAGAAAAAGAAAGCAACGGGTCTTCTTTTTCTAATTCATTTAAATGTCTCTAAATTGATGTTTCCAGAAAGCCACATCACCTGAAGTTCACTGAAGACTCTGAAAGACACACAAATTAAAAAGTAATTGAAAATTTTTACGAAATACAAATTTATACAGATATAAATTAATAAGCGATCTTAAATCATCCTTTGTCTTCTAACCCTACCCTCCTGAGATAAATTTTTAAAATCTGATATTTGTTGTTTTAGAAATTTTCTATGATCATAAAATCTTTTTTCTCCTTTTATGCGTAAACTTTAACTTTACTCTAGCAGTCTTATCATATACAGCAATATTTGTTTGTTTGTTTGTTTGTTTTTTTGTTTTGTGGACCCAGGAATCAAACTCAGGACCTTGCACCTGCCAGGCAAGCACTTGTGTCCCTGAGCTATCTCCCCGGCCCCTTGCAGCAATATTGTTTTAGTTCATAACTGTTATTTTAGAGCTTATCATTTTTAATTTTTATTAGTAGGTGTTTCAGACACATAAAGGTCTCATTCACTGTGGGGACTGATACAGGCACAAAACACATCTTAATTCTTTAAAATGTATATGTTTCCGTATATAAAAACATACACTTTGAAACTGAAATGCATATAAGCACAGACTGGAAATTTGCCTTTATACATTTTCTTCTAAAACAACATAATCATCTTTATATGGCTGAAGGCATAGCTCTGCATTAATCATGGTTTTGTTGGATGCATAAGATTTCCCTGACTGGAGAACAAGAATTTAAATATTTTCCTGTTGATAATTTAAAATATTATACATCAATTTCATGTGCAAGTATTTATTATTTATAATAATTAAAATTTATTTTTGAGTATTGAAAATGTGCTACAATAAACCTTGTTGGCAGTGGAATTTGATGAGTAATTAATAGCTCAGAAGGTATTTAAATGTTTTATTTATTTCCTTATGTCATCCTATCTCCAAATTGCAGTGACAGCTCTTATCTCTTTGCACTGTTCTTGAGGTGGATATGCCTCATTAAATTAGGACCTCATTGAAAGGTTATGCATCTTGATTTTACGTTTCATCTGTTAATTCAATTGTTGTTAAATATTAGCAATAGTACATGGACCAGCATCACGATTTAGCACAAATGAACAGCTTAACGACATATCAAGCAGGCATAAATATTTTAAGCACGTTTACTTTTCTCAGACAGTTTTGTATGTATAATAAGGAACATACTTGTTTTCTTATGAAAAATAATGAGCAGCAATCATTTTAATTAACCACAGTGTGGCTCTTAAAAGGAACTTGGGGCCTAATTAGGTGTACTCTCACATGTGTATTTTCTGCATGAGCATTCTGTCACAAGTTGCAGACTAGTTATTCATTTCTAGGGCACGCAGGCTCGTCCTCTTAGTATTCCCAGCAGGTGGGCAGCCCAGGGGCTCCCTACCCAGCAGTGTCACTGGTGCTTAGTGCTAGGGACCGACTGGCAGAGCCTGTAATCTGATTGCCTTCCCAGTTTAGTAAAAGATTTTTATACTTTAGTAGAAACTCCATATTAATTCATTTGACAAACAATAATGGTGCTCAAACAATTAGAAATAAGAGTTTTCCCTTGAGTGTTTAGCTTACCAGTGATGGGAAGTGGCGCTGCTGACAGATACTGCTCTAGAATCTGGTCTCTCCCTTCAGTAGAAAAACAAAACAAAACTGAAGCCTTAGCATACTCTTCCTTTCTAATGCAAATTGCGGACCAGAAGTCTTTTGAAGTAGGCTGTGCATCAGGACTTTATCAATAGTCATAAACTGCATTCTGTCTTCTTTTACCCCTTGCCATCTTGAGTAAGCTCTAAACAAATCGCACTGTGGTGTTCCGGAGCCAGGCACACAGCTGAACACCAGCCCTCAGCGAGAGCAGCTCAGGCTAAAAGTGAGCAGGCAAGGCTTCCGGCCAACACCGCACATTTCCGTTTCCTCCTTACATTTCCTTCTATAAGGACACAGAGGATATGCAAACCGTTTTTGAGAGCATTTGCCTATCACTCAAGTGAGTCATCATCCTAGAGAAACCTCACACATTTCTTCCAAGCTCCACTGAGCCTTGTTTTTATTTGCTCCCCAGATTGAACCATTCAGTCTCATCCAAGCATTCTATGGTGGTTATTCACTACCAGAAGTGAGGAAGTTAGGCTATACATTCATCCGTGAAGTTTATTTCATCAACAATATTTCAGGCTGGTCTGTTTGGTTTTTTTGTTTTTGTTTATTTTTCGCCTTACACTGACCTCTTTGATGTGGAAAGATAACTCTGAGGTCAAATTTAAAGAACAAAATAGACTATTTTCATAGAAGGAATATGAGGCAGAATGTGTGCCCACTGTCACAGTTCTAAGAAAATGCCACAGAGGGAGTATATCAACAGAGAATGCCAACATGGCAAAGAGCACTGCGATTAAGGGAATGATCTACACAATCCTGCAGCTGGCCATATCAATAAAGCAGTCAGTATGAAAGTTTCCCATTAATTAACTAGTTGACAAATATTGGTATACAACAGCATAACTTTAAGTGATGGAGCAAGCAAAGTGCAGGAACTTCCTTTGACGGGTAAGCATAGCCCTTGAGAGAGGGCAGGGGGTCAGGAAAGGCACCTTTCAGGTCAGCGGGCTCTGAATCAAATCTATAAAGGAGAAACAGATGACTGCGCTGAGCCCCAGGAGAAGGAACCAGAATAGATCCCAGCAGTGAGGCCCCACTCACATTAGGTGCAAATTTTCATCCGTTCCCTCAGGAGGAAGATTAAAGTTTGGTGTCTACATCTTCTCTCCATATTTTACCTATATCTACCTATTATTTTTCTAGGTACTAGAAAGTAGGGTTCTAGAACTAGAAAGTAAGGACCTCAGGTACAGTGGTGAAGTCCTATATTCTATGTGGAAGGCCCTGGATTCAGTCTTTAGCACTGTAAAATAAGTGAGTCAGTAAATAAGGACGTACATCAATGTGTGGAAAATAACAAATGTATTCTCACCATAGTGCGCACATCCCACAAGTCTTACTGTGTCTTGAACTCATAAAGTCTCAAAGTAAACACTGTGCCCCACTTACTTTAGACAAAACTATGGTGCCTAAAGAAAATCATTCAGGAAATCATTATATATATAAAAAAGGTGATATCACAGTATATGTACAGTTATTATTCATGAATATTTCCTACTGACAGAGAAAAGCATAACCTTAAAATATCTAAAAGGACTTTGTATACAGCTCTACAAAGCACTGTACATGGTTCCAAAGTTAATCCTGAGGGGATTTGACCTTGGAAGATATAAAAGATGAATGTTTTGTTAGACAGATCTTGCTTTAACTTGCCCGTGAGCACCCAGCAGAAAAGCCTAATTACAAGGCATAAAACGCAGAGCTAGATTAGTATGATGACCTGTAAGAGGCTTAAATCAACAGTCTCCAACATTGCCAGTTTCACCGACAACCCAGTGCAATTATAGAACATTGGACTATGTATACAACTACTTCCTCTTAGTTCAAAGAGAAGAATTTTTTTCTTTTTTTTCCTTTTCCTTCCTTACCAATATTGACCAGAAAATTTATCATGTCTACACCCTGTGCTCTGTATAACTATTATGAGGACAACAATATGCAATGTGTCAATTATTGCGAATGTACTACTAACGCCGTGTTTTGAAACTATCATATTGTTATTTCTTATTAAAAGTAATAAAAAACAATAATAAAAAAATAAAAGTACCGTCTATTATAATTGGTTAAATTTTCCAAGTCCAATGTATATAGAAAAAAATGACTTCTGTCTAAACTAATGCTACATACTCCAAAACCTTCAAAAATCTCAGCTTAACTTACTAAATTGCCAAACCTTCACATGAAAGTAATATTCTTCATTAGCATAAAGGGAATTGTTAACTATACTCAGGTGAATCCTTATCATTTGGGACACAAAGAAGATGTCAAATTTTACAGAAAAAACGGATGCCATGCTAACGAAGAACTGTATGGTTGAAAAATGTCATATTTGCATAAAATATTTAATCCATTCTCTTATCTGATACTTTGCATGCGCAGTCTTCCTGGGACCTGAGGAACCAGCGCCACCTGCAGGCAAAATTGGCCAATTTCATCCGGCCATGGAAAATAGGGTTAAAGGGAAGGTGAAAATTGCGTCAAGAGTGAGGAAGTGGCTGTCGCTACAAACATATAAGCAAAAATGGCCTCTGGTTTGTTTCTCTTGGCTTTTAGCCTTCTTGAACATCTGAAGTGGCTCGAGAGAGAGCCCAGGAGCCTACGAATTTGTGTGCTTACCTGTATCACAGACTTAAGGCAGGGCCCCTTCCAGACTACCTAAGGCAGCAGAACCACTCGGGCAGCCAGTACTTTCAAAGGCCCACAGCAACGATGTTTCGATTTCTTTTATACTCAGACTAAAAAATGAACTCGTAGATCAGTTAGCTTAAGCTAGTATTCTTATGTATATTTACATCATTACAGTTTTAAAACAAAGGTTCTGGGCATTGAACTCAGGCCTCTCACATCCACTCTAGCCTGTAACTCTTTTTACATGAAGGGGGAAGCGTGTGCAGACAAAGGTGCATCAGGCCGGCCTGTACCCTGCTGGTACCACTCCAGGCCAGCTGCAAAATGCTAAAGAATGGTACCGGCAGCTAGCAGGAGTAAGCAGCTTAATCACTGTGAGTCAGTGAGTCATAGCTGAGACTACAGCTCTGGCTACATTCAGTGCTCCAAATGTTTATTTTGAAATGCCTGATACTTTAGTCTTTTTATTCTGTATCTTAATAATTATGTGCTAAAGTTGGCTAAAATGTGTGTTATTGATTTTAGTTCATGTTTAATGTATGCATTGTTTAATTAGTGTTTTTTCAAAGGCAAGTCTGATTTAGGAACAAAAACATAGCAAGGTACATAATACCTGGGAAATCTAAAAGATCTATGAAGATGTCTACCTGGCATCATTTCTTCAGCTGGTTCAACAATATTGCATTTTAACAATATTGAAGTCCAATATCACTGTCGACATTCATGCCAATTTAATGGGGCTTAAGAAACACCTAGAAGATCAATAAAGCATTCTTTTGAGTAGGTCCTGAAAGCATGACCTTGGATGCTATATAGAGTTTCTAGTTGCTTTCCTTTTTGATACTCTTTTCTGTCTGATTCCTAGCCTAGGAATTAAATATCTCTGCTCTGACACATGCTTCCACCATGATATTGCTGCCTGGAAGATGGTCAGTTGTGGGCTGAATTGTCTGGTACCACGAGCCAAACGAATCAGCTCCTCTTTAAGCTACAGGTTTCAGGTATTTTCTTATAGCACAGGAACACTGACCAGAGTAATAAAACTGATGTGGTAGGCTGTGGTGCAGACCTGTGATCACGGATGTCCTAGAGACTCATCCTGGATAATTATAATTTGGGTTCCAGCCTGAGCAATTTAGTGACTCATCAGGACCCTGTTTCAAAGGAAAAATAAAGAAGAAGAAGGGTTGGGGACGTACTTTTGTTGAAAAGCATGTGCTCAGTTTCTAGTACTACAAACCAGGAAGTGAACAAAAAATTGTGCTGGATATTTGTTATATGACAGTGCTATGGAAAATTGTAATAATCTCATTTTAAACTAACATGCTCCAGTAACCCTATGAAATAAATATCATGTATGCTTCCTTTACAAATTAAGGAAATCAAGTGTGTAGGAGAGAGAAGCTCCATGGGTAAACACAGCACGGTAGGTGGGAAGGCAGGGGCCGGCGCTGAGTGACAACCTAGGTGCGTGTGACCTCCGCCACACTGCACGCACTGGCTGCATTCCTGCCTCCTGTCTCTTATTTTCATTTACTTTTATTTTGTTTTTTATTAATTTTAATGAGAAAGAAATAACAATAAGAGAGCCAAAATATTGGCTATCCTTGTAGCACTTCTTTTTCTCTAACTTTTTGGTCGCCAACTAAAGTTGTTCACCTTCCAGAAGAGAAACTTCCTATTATTCCCTATAACACTTGAGCTTAACATCATTATCTTTATGAATATCAAATGCCTTTGGCATAAAATGGAATAGGAATCTTCCCTCAATCATTGATATTCTAAACTATAAATCTCTGTAGAATGTGAAAAAAATAGTTATGCACTTTTATGCAGAAATTTAGGAAATTAGCCATATACTAAATTGTAGCGGAATAATCCTATGGCATTTTCCCTTTTTTCTTACTCTGTTATTACCGTTTTTTTTTTTTTTTTTTTAACATTTACTTGAGAGAGAGTATAGCAATAATTGATGCAACTTTAGAAGCAGCACACTTCTAGAAGCCCAGAATGATAGACATTCCAAGCATGGTTTTTGCATTACATGTTGCTATCCTCGGGGTAGTTGCTTACTTCACAGATATTAGCATATATAGTTAGCCAGGGTGAGAATTCTACCAATTAACTTCTAGCTTCAAAACGCTTTTGGAGGTTTTTGGGACAATTGACTTAACCCTCTGTGTACATAAGTGCGTAGTTTTACCGCTGCCATGTTTCCTAACTTTTCTCCTTGCTCTCTCTTTGTTGTTTAATCCTTTAAGTTCTTGCTTTCCATTTAGTCGTGTTATACCTTTCCATTTTTATTTCTTCCTTAGAATTCTAACACTAAGGGGACTACACAATATTTACACATGTAAGTTTTGTATATTTCACTTATGAATATATCTTCAACTCGCATCCGCTTATATATAAAGGCTTCAAGTTGATCATTCTTTATAGCTGAGTAATACTCCATTGTATAAAAACAGCACAGCTTTTTCATCCATTCTTCAGGTGACGGGCATTTTGGTTGTTTCCAAGATTGAACTATCACAAACTGTGCAGCTATAAATATAGGTGCACAAGTCCACATCTCATGTTGCACCATGCTGGTAGTGACCCATGGCCACATAGGAAGGCATACTCCACAACAAAAATAAATAGGCCACAAATCCAAGAATATTTAAGATATCCTTTTGCTCAAACTGGGCATGGTGGTGCACACCTATAATCCTAAGACTTGGAAGGCTGAGGCCGGATCCATGGTGACACCCTCTCTCACAAAGGCAGAAAGAATGCAAATTTTAGAAATCCAATATTTTGCCTAATAAATTGAAATCTCTTATTTTAAGATACACAGTTTTTCTCCACCAATCCATAGTGTGAATCAAGGCAGTGAGCAGAACCCTTCAATAGGCTGTTGGAGACACCAAGCAAGCTGGAGCCATTAAAAACAATTGAAATAGTTTTGAGCAGGCGATGCTACACAGCTGATAAAAGCAATGGCCTTTATGGTCAGAATGCACATTTGCACATACATTCCATGCAGTATGTAAATAGTAGGACACTAGGTAAACAATTGCAATGCTATGGCCCTTGGTGTCTTCATCTGTAAAATGGATAAGTCAAAAAATTTAGAGTCTAAATGCTATTTCTAACATTATGCTTAATATAGTTTTCTTTCTCATGGCTCAATTTAGATTTTTCTTTTAATTAATAAGCACATGATTGACTTATTTCCAATCAAGAAAGATACTTCTGATTTTCATACTGAGTTTGCCTTGGAGGTATTGCTAATCAAAGTCCCTGAACATGCTAGGCAAACTTCTGCCAGAGCTACACCTCAACGCTTCTAACACTGTGTTACTGAATGGTTATTTCCTTTGCCTTTTTGAGACAAGGTTTCACTATGCAATTCAGGCTGGCCTTGAGCTCACTTTGTAGTCCAGGCTGGTCTCAAGCTTGCAACAAGCCTCCTGCCTCAGCCTACCAAGTGCTGGGATTATAAATGTGCACCACCATGCCTGATTTTTTTTTTTTTCCGAAAATAAAGCATATGTTCAGTGAAAATTCCATCATGCCTAACATTCCCTTTTGACAGGTATCATTAATCTCAAATTTTAGTTTACCAACCTTATACAAATAAATTAAAAAGAAGAGAAAAAAATCGTCATTAATAATTATTGTCTTTCAGGCATCATCATAATTTTTCAAGATATAGAGGGACCCTTTCTGGGCTAATCACTGTAAATGTCAAACTCAGTAACCATACTGGCATAGTGGGCATATTCTGTATTATTGCTGGTGTGTGCTTAGCTCAGAAAATGAACTTCCTCACTGTCTAGTAAGTGGACAGATCCACCCACTTTTATACTTTGCTGTCTTGATCACCTCTGGTTGCCCTGGGAGAATTACAGTTCATTCCTATCCAATGCACTGACTGATTATGACACTCCTAGGTTGGTCTTGCTTAAGACTTTTGAACAAACTGATACATTTTTCTGGCCATTTGATGGCAATCATCAGAATAGAAGAAAGGTGACCAGGAAGATCTGGTGGCCACATTAGATACCAAAGGAAATGAGTGAAAACCAGCAGTGGACGGAGGACTACAGCTCTACAGAGAAGCCAAGAAGAATCACCAGCGGATCTCGTTTCGGCTGCTTCTGGGTTCCCCTTCACCTCAGCTCCACTTCTTATCCCTGTTGCCACCTTTTAGCCAACCCTGTCCTTATTGAATTGAATCAAATGATTAGCATGGTGGCTCCAGCTAGAAGAAAGGAAACCAGTTTCTAGCAAAGTAGGATTCTTACGACGAAGGTAGATAATAGGAATAGGGACAGTGCGGGCAGTTCCCTACTCTTGAACATCAGGAACAGTTATGAATCCAGAGTACTCATCTGAAGCAAACCTTGATCAAGCCATGCCTTATTAATTAGAAGAGAATGATGCAGGAAGAAAAAAACTGGTCTGGGGTGAATGACCTCTAATAGGGAACCTCTAAGTGATGCAGAGAAAACTGATCTCCAGCCTGAAAAGTACCTGGGACGAGTTCGTGTTCTCTAAAACCAAATAATGAATTTTAGGAACAAACGGAGGTAATGAATAGAACATATTTATTAGGGGAAAGAAAACTCCTGTCTGAGAGAGGGACAGGAGGGGGATCCTGAGTGGTGTCCCCAGGAAGCTGCCTCTTCCTGGGAATTTTATAGTTCAAAACCATGCGGTGGGGTGGGTCTAAGGTGAAAACAATGGAAGCTCACTGTTATGGTTTATGTCTTGTTGTCCCCGCAAAGCCTCCTGTAGTCATTGGGCGGGGACTTCTATAGATTGAGACTTGACTCATGAATCACTGGGATTATGTGTTTTATACTGATGGGATTATTGGTCTGAGTAGGGCTGGGACTATGGGTGTGATATAGGGCAGATATCCTAAGGCAGAGAGCCTGATAGGAATATAAAGAGACAGGGAGACAGACTAGAGCTGTTGCTCTGCTGCTGTGTTGGGTCAGCTGCCTCTGTCACCATTTTGTTGCTGTTCCACCACCATGAACCGGATGCTCTCTGTCCTGCTCCACTCAGCCTCGGGCCAGCCCAATATGGACTGAAACCTCCAGTAACTGTGAGCTAAATAAACCATTCCTTCCTTCATTTTGAGTGTCAGGTATTTATCCCAGCAACGAGTGAAAAGTAACTAAGACACTCATTTAGGGGGCATGAGTTGGGACAAAACTATGGTCACTCAATGAGGTTACAAGCACCATTGCTCAGGTAAAATTGATTAAAGCCAGTAGGGAGTGGGGAAGCGAGTCACACAGCAAGCAAGCAAGCAAGCAAGCAGCACGAATATGGAAGAGGGGCTTTTCCTGTTGGGGTTGCGTTAGGGAGTCATTTAGGCTCTTTTATGGCGTTTGGTACCTATTTAGAATATAAGTCCCTGATGCGCATTCCTAGGGAACTGTGTGGCTACTTCTGTTTTTTCTTTTGTCTTGAGGTCTGGCCCACAGCAGGGGTGTCTGCCTCTTGTAAAGCTGTACAGTCACCTGGTCTTCCATCTTGTCTCCTTGAGGACCTGGCCCTGTCTAACTGCCTATAATATTTCTATCTGATTCAGCGGCTCACAACAAGGCCAAGGAGCCTTCCTGTAAGTTTCACCTTCAGGAAAATGTTTAAGGTGTGTGAAGAGGTCTTTTCCAGCCAAATTGAGAACTGGGGGTGGGGGAGGGTGGGAACCTGACAAGAACCAGTGCACCAGGTCGAGCGCAGCTGCTTTCTGGAATCACATCAGTCTTGTGAGCAATTAAAATCACTGGGGAGCAGGTTTTACAAGTTTCGTATTCAGCAGTAAATATCAGTGGAAGCAGCGCAACTGTTTCATCATTCTTTGTGAGCTGCAGTGCTGATTTCATTTCCATGTAAACAAGAATTGAGTTGATATTTCCAGCAACACTTCCAAATGGCAACTGAAAAAATATCAGTTATGTGGCCGGTCACTATTCATTATATAAAAACTGATACAGTCCACTTCAATATTTTACTTTTTAAAGTATTATATTAGTTTGGAATGATGATTAATGTGGATTGTCCTGTTGGCTGGCTTAGGAGCCAATCCAGAGATCCCTAAAGCGCACTTCTTGATGTGTCTGGCTGGGTGACGGAGGAGTGAGCCTCTGCTCTCTGTCTGTCCCTCGCCCCTTCTGTCCCTACTCTGCTTCTCAGACACCAGGAGTTAAACATCTTTGCTGCCCAAGCCCATCGTCACGATGTTTCTGTCCTGGAGCCCATTTAACTATGACATGTAAAACCATGAGTCAAATGGAACCTCTCCTCCTATGCGTTGTGGGTGTCAGGCATTGCCCCCAGCGCCAGGAAGGGCAACGTAAAACTACCAAACACTGGTACTGGGAGGGGTCTGTTGGAATGTGTGTATCTGAGCAGGTGGGTCAGAAGTCTTCAGAAATGGTCTGCACTGGGAATTTGGAATGGTTTGAACATGCAGCTTATGGAAGTTCCAGAGTGCTTTAAGCAAAGACTGAGATCAGAAGATCCGTATGCTGATAGTCATGTGGACCCCACTAGCCAGTCTCATGAAGTTTCCACTGGAAACTGGGACGCAGAAAAGAACCCTGTGTACTACATTATGGCAAGAATAGAAAAGAAATTGTTTACATGTCACCCATTTATTACACTTAAATGCGAGGCTGAGTTTAAGGGTTATGATTTGACTGAAGAAATTTAACTTCATCTACAAGAGGCGGCATGGGTACTATTGGCTGCTTTTGACCCGATACACAGTGAGCATTGGAGACAAAAAGTAAAAATTTTTGCAACACTTGAAGTGTGGCTCAGAAAGAACCATATGTAAAGCTGAGATTAAAGGAAGTGTGCTAGCCAAAGAGCTTGGTGCCCTTAAAAACAAACTAAATACCTCAGACAGAGACAAGGCATCTCAGAAGTCAGCACAGCCACACTCTTGGTGCCTTTTCTCATTGCCGAGATGCAGAACCTGACCCCCAGAGTTTAAAGGAGGAAAGGCTTATCTGGCTCACAGTCTGTAGAAGTTTGTGCACACGGTGGGGCTGGGTCATGGCAAAGGAAAAAGAGCTCATTGCACAAAGCAGAGAGGGATCCAGGGAGAAGAGGGGAGGTCGGCCATGCACATACACAGTGACCTATGTATTCCCACCATAGACTCATCCAGTAGTGAACATCACACATCCGTGATCTAGCTACCTCTTGAAAGCCCCACCTATACTGTGTAAGGCTTTGGTGGGACGCTTAGATATAACACCCATCTATCACATGCTCAAATTTGAAAAAGTGTAAATCTGTCTTTTGGGAAGATAGTGCCAAGGTTCTGCTGGAAAAGGATTGAGAAATCGGTTCCATAGAATTCACTTAAATGTGTTCAATCATTCAGGTACTTAGAGGCCTCTGCAGCCATGGTCCAAGGGGAGCCAGTTATTACTCAAGCTAGCTGCACACCTTGGTGCCACCCAAGTTATGTTCGTTTTACATGACCTTGCAAGAGTTGCAAGGTCATGAAGACCTCTTCCCAAGTTGAGTGATGCTGGAGAGCAGGAGACGGAGTCTAAGAGAACAGTGTATAAAGCTGTGTATCTGAAACCAAACATGCCTTGGAGACCTAAAAGTTGAAGATACCCGGAACAGGGAAATATCTGCTGAGAAGAAGTCCAGGCTGTGAACAGAGCTAGTCCAAGAAAAATATCACATCTGGGCTGCAGTCAGCATGACCATGTGTAGGCCGCCAAAGCCCTGTGGATGATTTGAACATGTGAATGATAGTTGTGTTATGTAAGTGGAATTATGACCTTGTAGTATCTGTATTTAAGTGTACTTTAAAGAGATATGTTTGGGTTTCTGGTTGACAAGGGGTGGAACCTGACAGTTAAGGCAGACTGTCAATTGGCTTAGCTTGAGAGCCTCCCAGAGGATTAATAAAATGTACCTCAGGGTGTTTTGGGGTGAGCCATTGAGGTTACACCTCGGGACCTACACTTGGTCTCTCGCCCCTTCTTTTCTGACACTTTTGCCCTGCTTTTCTTCCCAGCCACCATGAACTAAGCATCTTTGTTTGCTCAAACCCTTCCTCCAGGATGCTTCAGCCTTGGGGACAGTTGAGAATGGGCTGTGTCCTGTAAAACCAGGAATCAAATTAAGCTCTCCTCCTCTACATTGCAGTTGTCATGTTGTTTTACATTCCAACAAAGGGAAAGCAGAGTAGCATATCTGGTTAACATAAATATATATGATTTAAATGCAAGTACGTATTTTAGCAATTGCATGATGGTGCTTTAGCAAATTATAGGCAATGTGTCTATGGTTCCATTATGAGAAAAAACAAACAAAAAACTCCAAATAAATTTAACCTGAAATTTTAAAGTTTGTAATCTAGGATATAAAAATAAGCTATACATAATTTTATTTAAAAGTTTGGGATATTTTTAAAAGCTTTACTAGACTTTTTCCCCCCTTTGTAGTATGATTGATCCAAGCAATATACCACTGAGCTATTCCTCCAGTCATAGGAACAGTTTTTTAAGGGACAAATATATTTTACATGAAGGGTCAGTGAAAAAAGCAGGACTTCTTAATACATAAACATTTTGTTTTAATGGTAACATGAATAGAAAATGGCCAAACACTCTAAGTAAAGAAGGTCTATGATCTAATTTTTTTCAAAAATTATTTATAAAGTACACATAAGAAACATAAAGTAACTTATGCCCAAATTCTGAACCACTCATTATTTAAAAAGTATTTTTCACTTAGGTTTTGAATAAAACTTCATTGATAGAAAACTATTACCAAGAAGTGAGCAAGAGAGTCAATTTGATTCCCATAAATTTACCAAATTATATTCTATTCTAAACTTAATTATATTTTGAAACCAATAATTTCATTTGCATGAGCCATTAGCTTTCATAAGTAGTAATTTCACACAAAATTTATAAGCCATAGAATTTCTTCCCTATTAGTATTTATAGATCATTACACTTATTATAAATGGAGTGTACTTGGAGAGTTGTGGTATAAAGCTAGGAAATGTGTGTGAAAATTTTAACGTATTAGTTTAGGTATGTCAAAATCTATTCTTTTTTTTTAGAATTTATTTTATTTTATTTATTATTTTTATTCTTGTTTCAGAACCTTTGTCTGTCTGTTTATTCACTCTTTTTTATGGCCAGTTCAGCCCGCTCCGAGGGCGGGGCTGGCGCAGCATGTGGTGCCGGAGATCAAACCGCGGTCCCTGAAGCTGCCCAAGCTTTCCCAAGCAGGCGCTTTAGACCACTGAGCCATCCCGCCAGGCCCCTCAAATATATTCTTGATTAATTACAACTTTTCACCTATAAAACTGTATAAAAATAAATTTAATGAAACTTTCGATAAAATTTTTGTCTAATGATAAGAAGAGATGGCAGAGAACCTGATATGAAAATCATGATTGTCTTCATAGCTAAGATTTTTATTCCAACTTTTCATTTATATCTATGTTTTTCATTTGTAGCGCTGAGATTTTTACAAGATCTTAGAAACTTAAATGCATATCAAGTCAGGGGTTATTTTGCATTTCTATTTCTGAATTTTTAGAGAACAAATCAGTGAAACTTTTATATTCTCTTTAATAATCATTTATGACTGATTTTCAATACATATGAAAAGATATTAAGATATTTTTAATTCTGAGATTAGAAGCTAATACAAGTTTCTCACCAATTTTACCAGTAATTTTACACTAATTATATCTTAATTAAACCTATGATTTAGATATGGCTAAGGAATTCTTAATATTTCTATTGAAAAGAAAAAAATGATTTTTACAAATTTATGTAATTTAAGATGAGTACAAAATGCTTTTTGAAAAATTTAAAGTCGAATATGAAACAGGAAGATTTGTAACTGACAATTACTGTATTTCTGGAGCAGACAGTTCGGTAATATGTGTATTTCCTGTTGACACTGCTTATTTTTCAAGAACACACCTAGTACAATTTGGGGTTTTTTTAGAATTTTTTTATTTCATTTATTTATTTTGTTTCTTGTTTCAGAACCTTTGTTTATTCACTCTTTTTTTTTTTTTTTTTTTTTTTTTTTTTTTTTTTTTTTTTTTTTTTTTTTTTTAATGGCCGGCTCAGCCAGCCCCGAGTGCAGGGCTGGCACAGCATGTGGTGCCCGGGATCGAACCACGGTCCCTGAAGCCGCCCAAGCTTTCCCAAGCAGGCGCTTTAGACCACTGAGCCATCCCACCGGGCCCTGATTTGTTATTTTTAATCATCATCTACAACCAAATCTTGTAGAAGAATTTAGCTTTGTGATCATTTCTGTCAGTTTCTGCGCAAAAATAGATTATTGCTCATAGACTTCCTGCCGCGCCGAAAGTGCCGGAGATTCCTGTACGTCGGAGAGAAAAGGTTCTTTTGGTTCGCGGTTTGGGGGGCTGCCTAATTTGGGGGCTTGTGGCCCGGCGCCATAGTAGTGCGACCAGAAGTGAAAGAGAAAAATGTCAGGGTCTGGTTCCCACGTTCCCCATCCACCCATGCTGCCAGTGAAGGTCTCCCCAAATTCTCACAGCTCCTAAGTGCACCCTAAGGAGGTGATGCGGGTCGCAGTCGCTCCCTAGTCATTGATGAGCTCCTGGCTGCAGGGACTGCTTCAGAGGCACGCGGCCTGTGGCAGCCTCTGGCCGCGTCTCCGTGCCCAGCTCCTCTGTTTTCTCCCTCTTCCTGGCTGGCACAGATTCTGCACTGCCCTTCCCGCATGCTGTTTCCGCCTTGGAGCCAACATTGGGGGCCAAGGAATGCGTGCTCTAAAAAACCATGAGCCAGAATCAACCTGGCCTCTTTCAGCCGTGGTTGTAGGTATTTTGTTGCAGCAATGGAGAAGTGGTTAACGCAGAAGGGGATGGCGATGCAGGCATTTTGTGGTCTTTTCACACATAATCATTATGACTAAGGGAGTCTTTTAAAATCAAAATGTCTGTCATTTCTTCCTCCTTGCCCAAGAATGGCATAGGTCAGGGCAACAGAAAGGCTAGAAGAGAATGAAGCGGACACCACTAAACAGGCTATGGCACTTCCATTCCTGTCAGGTGAGGGCTTGATCTCTGGAACGGTCAAAAGCTGTGAGGCCTAGACCTGAGAGAAAGTTTTCTGTTACCTCACAATGGGCCTCCAGCGCATTTCTGTATCTTCTCAATGCTGGGAACTATGTTCCTTAGAATCCCCTTTACCCTGGGGTCTCTTCTTCAGTCTGCTAATCAGAAGAGCTTGCTGGAGAGTCGCAGATGGAAATGAGGGAGTGGGTGGAATGTTCTTACCAGATGTTTGCAGTTAGATGCAGGGAGTTCCCAGCATTGGATTGTGAGCGACCCACTTTTCTTCGCAGAGCTGATGCTTGGCTGTGAGGTTGATCCAGTGTTGCCTCAGCAGCCCCCAGGAAGGTCCTGGGAAGTCCCTGCTCGGTGCTTTTGAGTGACATCTTCAGTATCAGCTCCTCCGAACTTTCACAGTTGTTCTCAGGGCTTGACATCTGTATTCTCATAACTTTTTTGTTTGTTTGTTTTTTTGGTGGAACCAGGGTTTGAACTCACAACCTTGCACTTGCCAGGCAGGCACTTGTACCAGGGAGCTATCTCCCCAGCGACATGTGCATTCTCACGGCCAGATTTTTATTTCAACAATCCTGCAAGACCCTAATTATGCTTTACACACTGTTTACTTAGGGACCTCCAGGAATTTGTCCCATGCCGACCCCTCAGGATGCAGAGTGATTTGGTCACGGGACTGAGAAAATACTCTGTTTCTGAATCATCGTGAATGTTAAATTATAAGACATACCAGCGCACTGTGCAAACATCAGTTCAGGTTCTGTGGAGTTCCTTTTTGCTTTTCTCTAGCAAGGACAAACAACTGAGGTCATCTGATAGTTTACTGGATTGTTTCACCTTTAAAATTTTCTAAGTGATGTTCAAATAAACTTCAATAGTTAGCTTCTTTTTTTCTGAATTAAAATGCTTTAGGCTTTAGGTTCTGGACCATAACTCCCATACTTGATGTCACTCAGGGATGTTTTGTCTGTAGTAGAAATAGAAAGAAAGAAGGGAAGCCACAGTGAACAGCAGAAAATCCCTTAATCCTTGTCTATTATTTCTGTCCTCTTTCCCTGTGATAGCGTACTCAAGGCTCTTCTGGCTCTGTTCGCCACTATATTCTGTACTGTTTTCCTAAAAATGTCATCCAATCAAGACAACACCTAACTGTCAAAACAGTCATGACTAAATAGTTCTTGTAAAGTATATGATTCCACAGCTGGACATGGCGGTGGAAGCCTGTAATCCCAGCACGTGGCTGGATGCTAGGCCAGAGGAAACACTGCGAGTTTGAGGCCAGCCTGGGCTACAAAGTGAGTTCAAAGTCAGCCTGAAATGCATAGTGAAACCCTGCTTCGTAAAGGCCAGAAAAGGTAAATAAAAAGCCAAAAACTAAGTGATCCTGTCTTAGTTACTCTTATCTCACTGCTGGGACAAACACCTGACTCTCAAAAAGAAGGAAGGAAAGGTTTATTTATCTAACAGTTACTGGAGGTTTCAGTCCATATTCAGCTGGCTCCAAAGCAGACTGGCACAAGGCAGAGAACAACCTTTCATGGTGGCAGGCAGGAAGCAAGAGAGCTCAGGGAGAGAGCTAGCAGTGGCTCAAGCAGGTAATTTCTCTCCCTTACACTGAAACGCAAATCACTTGCCCCAGGGGAGAGGCAGCACCCATTTCCATAGTAATCAATTACCAATTCCAGAAGCTGCCCCAAGACTGCGTGAGGCTTTGGGGGGACATCTATACACAAACCATAACAGATTCCATTTTAGCAAAGAATAACATTTAAGAAACAGCCATACATAATAAAACCAAGGAGCTTTTTCTTTAGGTCCTTTAGAAAGACTGCAGATATTTACAATGCATTGTAGACTTCCTCTCAAATATTTTTCCGATCTCTTCTCCATTTTTCTATATACCTCTATATTATAGAATAAACAATAACAGGGCTGGTGACATAGCTCAGTGGACTCAAGCGCCTCCTTAGGCAAGCTTAGGCAAGCGCAGGGACTGCAGCTCGATCTCCAGCACCAGATGCAGTGCCAGCCTGGCCCACAGGGTGGGCTGAGCAGGCCAGAGTCCAGGCATGGTGGTACATGCTTGCAATCCCAGAGCTGGGGAGGCTGAAAACAAGAGGACCACTATGAGTCTGAGCTATGTAGTGAGACCTTGCGACAAGTGAATACATTTGAAAAAAAAATGAATACGTAATAACAAACGTTTACATCATGCTTGCTATGGTTCTAGGAACTTCACAGATACATGTTGCTACAATTAATCCTGTGCAACACAGGAAGAGAGTCCAATTCCTAGAGTACTTGCCAAGTCACAGAGAGCAACCTGCAAGGCCCCAGCGAGCGGACCCAGAAGCCAGACCCAGTGCGATTCTCCTCAGAGCTTTCTATCAGCCCACTCTCCTTAGCAGTGCTTTCTTGCCCTGTCCGTTTTCCTCTTGTTCTGCCTCTTGTCTCTAGCTAGTCATTCTGCCTTTTGTTAAAATTCTAACCCTCCAAGCGATGTCCTCCATGCTCATTTTCACCCACTGACTCAAGATATTAGCAGAGAGGTCAGGGGCTGCTGAGCCAGCCCAGAGGCTTCTTTGGGAAGACAGGGGAAAGCAGAGCAGCAGGAGGCGCTGGAGACAGTTCTGGGAATTCCAGAATAGTGGTTTCTTTTTTCTTTTCTTACTAAAGACAACTTTCTTTTTCAACTTTTCTTTTTCTAAAACACAAGTTCTTGCTGTGTAGTTCAGGCTGGTTTTGAACTCACAGCAATCCTTGCAAGTGCTGAGGTCCTAGGTAGGTGGCACCACCACACTTAGCTTCCCTTGTTTTAAAAACCAAAGAAATATTCAAAGCAAGTAAAAGCGCCAGTGCCAGTGAACAATGGCATAGAGTCAAATTCAAGGTCAGATTTCAGGAGGCCAGGATTTAGTACAGCGGGGAGCACCTCTGGGGCTGGTCCCCTTTCCCGGGACCTGTGCTTGTCATCGTTTGACTCCAGATACCACAGCACAAGTGACATTAACGGGCATGAGGGCAACCTGCCCTCAGCCAAGTAAGGACCCAGCTGTGAAGGAAATACAGAGACGCAGTCCACTTTAGTGCCATCAAAGGTGAGAGTTTTGGAGGCCGTAAGGCCTAGTGAGCCATGAAAAGCTCATATAAACTACATTGGCACAGCCTTCAAAGCCAGAGAAATTAAACTTGTATTTTTATTTTTCTCAAAGCATTCCTGATCACGTAAGTGCTCTGTAACTTTTGATTTTTGAGTTTCAAGCCATATCCCTATTGCAAAACTGTCATTTTCAAATGAGAGCCCCATCCTTCAAGGATGACTACCAGGGACAGAGAATGACAGACAAAAATCCATTTTGTTCCTATGTCAGACTGGTCCAGTTTTACAAAGAAAATCTCTCCTCAGTTTTCAAATTAGGGCGCTGCAGGAAACTTTGATATTCGTAAGTTTTGGACCTCCCGCAGTACTCCTACTAGCATAAAACTCATTTGTAAGATAAAACATGTATAGATCAACTTTAAGACATTTCTGAGAGATCTGTTGTCCTACGTGTGTGCACAGTGAAATCCATCCAGGGCACATCAAAATTTTGTATCATGAGATAAAACAAAAGTAGAAAGATTTTTTTTTTTTTTTTTTTAGTTTTAAAAGTAAGTCTTCAATCCTTTTTTTAATTTTGGAAACAAAACATTAATATTAGTTAATTACTAAGTAGAAGAGATAGTGAGATTCCGTATGCAATATTAATTTTCCCTTTAAAATTTAAAATACCTGCATTCTCCTTTCACATTTGATTCCAGAATATCCAGGGCGGCAAAAACATACACTGGGAAAAGCACATCTTCCTCCGTGAAGACACAGCTGATTGCAAACTGCTGCAATATGCATGAAACTGTATGAGCATCACTGCTTAACCCCGGACGCTTTGACTTAGCCTCTTCCAGTGGTTGGAAATTATTCAGTGGGTTTTATGGATGACCATCAATATAGCTGTAGAAATCTATCACATTGCAGAGGATGCATACAAGCAGTAAAGCACCATAAGTGTGTACAGTTTGTAAGTGCCAGCTAAATAGAAAATGATCACTGACCATATAAAAGACAACTCACATGAACTATGCATGTAACTATAAATTTTCTAGTATTGGCTTTGCAGTAGAAAAGCAACAGGTTAAAAAAAAGCAACTGTTAATGAACTATTTGTGGCTGATCCACTGTATGCAGCCTCATCTTTTAGAATAGATAGGCCCACCAAAACAAAATACCTTAAATTAAACAATATTTTTGTAATTCTATAAAGATATTATTAAATGAAATAAAAATTTTACTTGCTATATTTTAAAGTACTGTGAGCATACCTTTCTTTTTAAGAGAAGTTCAAATGAGTAACAAAACGTGTTTGCAATTTTCTTTTGAATAACTTAGAAAAAATTTAAGAGACAATCCTTCCGAGTTTACAGTTTTTTAAAAATGTCCTTTTGAGACAGGATCTCGCTAGGCAGTTCAGGCTGGCCTTGAGCTCACTTTTGTAGCCCAGGCTGGTCTCAAACTCACACGGATCCTACTGTCTCAGCCTCCCAAGTGCTGGGATTACAAGCGTGTGCCAGCACCCCTGGCTTCCCTTACTGGTTTACATTTAAAGCAGAGTCAACTATGTACAGTTTTACTATGTAGCTTCATGTGAAACTTACTCACACTGTACTTGAAACTTCTGCTTTGGAGTTTCTGTAAAGGTAATTTTAAAAATCCCCATCCCTGTCTCAATATCTACCTCTTGATCTTTAGGTCACCTATCTATACAAATGAAAAGCTTGTATTACTTATAATAATGCCTTATAAACATCTAAAATGTTGAATATATAGTCAGGTAAATTATGGCACCTATAATAAAGACATTACTATATTGCTTAAAATTCTGGCTTTCTAGGACAGGGTAAATGTTTTACATACTATTTAATGCAAATGAGCAAATTATCAGATTGTAAGATTATACACAACATAGTTTTCATGGGAGTGATACTGCTTCAGTGTCTAATACTGGAAGTTTTCCCAATGCATGACTAACAATTTCCCTATATACGAATAGGATTTTACTTTTTTTTTTTTATCCTGGCTGCTGTATATGGTTGGCAAGCCGTACACTGCATGAGCTCTCTGAGGCTAATTGATCTTGCATCCTAGACATCAAGCAGGTCAAAAGCTCTTACACCCACTTACCAGGAGATGGCAGTAGCCCCTGGGTTTTGATAGCATAGTGTATATAACAGTTTGGAGACACTTGGAATTAAAGCATTTGAAGATTTGAACATTTTTTATTTATATGATTAAATGTGCTGCGGTGTACCCCTGGAGTGCTTGTCCAAGCCGGCGGGCTCCTGGCCTCTTCCCATCTCCCCCGCCCCTCTGCCCCCACCCCCGCCGCCCCGTCGTCCACACTGACGTCAGCGCGGGCTGAGGTTGACAACTTCGGACTTCTAGCATTTTACCCCACCTCACTTCTAATCGGAATTCTCAACTTCTTAGGTAACTGCTGACCTTTAATAGCACTTGGATATACTTCTCTGGGATAAGAAATGTATGAATTATAATAGCTATTGCTGATAAAATAATATCCTCGAGTCATTAAAACCATTTTAAACATGAAAGCAATGGGGAGTTTCACAGAAAAAAGTTTAGATTTTTGATAAAACGATACTTTCAGTGGCAAGTAAAGTTCAATTGACAACGTGCTTTTCCAATTTTAAATTTAGGTAACTACTGGTTATTTGAAAATATTCTTAGAGGATTTAAACTTTTTCCTATTAAGCTAATCTTTATCAGCATTTTAATGCAGTATTTTAGGTTTTTATAAATTTCAGAATTTCATAAAATTTTATTTTTCTGTACACCTTGAGATTTATTTATGCAGAAATCTACAAGTACAACTGGATGGGAATATATGAATGCCAAGAAAGTAATAGGAACTGGTTTAGGGTAGTAAAATTTGAAGTGGTTCATTTTTTCCTGTTTTCATATTTTCTAAGTTTCCTGCGTAACATAAGTGGGGCTTGCCTAAGCTTGCCTGAGCAGGCACTTTAATTCACTGAGCTAACTCACCAGCCTATGTTAATTTTAGAATATAAAATATTTAAACTTTTGCATTTTAAAACCTTATTTGGTCCTGCTAAGGAAATACTCAATAACAAACCACTGAGCATAATTTGAAACTATTTCACAAGAATGAGTAGATTCTGTCATACTTTCTTTTTTATAAAGGCATTTAGAATTGGCTCAGAGTCAGAATATGAAACAGAAGAAGGGGCCTGTGAACTCACGGATTTGACACTGCGCGCCGTCCCAGGCAGGGGGACACTGGCATATGCCCGGAGCGACACACTCTGCGCCATTCCTACATCCCTGAAAGCAGACAGCTGGTGGAGAGACACAAATGAGTTAAAACTTTAAATTAATGTTAAAGCCTATCATGGACCTCAAGATTTAATTCAAGAGAAGATGCAAATGATGGAGCCAGGGAGATAGCTCAGGGGCATAAGTGCCTGCCTGGCAAGTGCAAGTTCCTGAGTTCAATCCTTGGTCCCCCCCGCAAAAAAGAAGCAAATGATTAGGGGATCTCTTCCCTTTATGTTTGCGATCAACTTCTCACGTTCTTAGAAATGTGCATTTAAAGTGTGTGCAAGCCATTGCTTGAATATATTGCGCTGTAATTTTCGTGGTTTTTTTTTTTTTTTTGACTGTTAGATTCAGCCACGTTGCTTCTCATTTTTCACCTTGATCTACACCCTACAATTGTTTATTTCAAATAATAATTTTCTGGAAAGGGAGAAGAGCTCAGGCAACAGCTGAGAGACAGCAAAACCCCGCCGTGGGAGGGCCTGTGTGCTGGAATTCAATCCGATAACTCAGGGACTTCTAAAACCTTCTGACCTCTGTTTCAGATTAAAGGAATAAAATTCAAAGTTCCATCATCATCATCACCATCGTCATCATCATCGTCATCACCATCATCACCATCACCATCACCACCATCATCATCACCATCACCATCACCATCGTCACCATCACCATCATCATCACCATCACCATCACCACCATCACCATCACCATCGTCATCACCATCACCATCACCGCCATCATCATCACCATCACCATCACCACCACCATCGTCACCATCACCATCATCATCACCATCACCATCACCACCATCACCATCACCATCGTCATCACCATCGTCACCATCACCATCATCATCACCATCACCATCACCACCATCATCATCACCATCACCATCACCATCGTCATCACCATCACCATCACCACCATCACCATCACCATCACCATCACCACCATCACCATTACCACCACCATCACCATCATCACCATCATCATCATTCTGCAGCAAATGAAGCTTAAACCCAGAAAACACGATGTACTCTCTCCTTCTTCTAATGTGAAAAAAAAAATGTCGGGGGGTTTGCTTTTTTCTCTGTATTTCACAAAGATGCTTTCTAAAGCAGAGATAAGTAAGCCATAATTGAAACAAAGAAACGAAAACAAGAAAAATGTGGCCATCTTGACACCTGCTGGACAGAGCCACGAAGGACGGAGGCTGTGGCGGTTTTTTTCTCTTACTGGCATGTGTTTGTGACACACCACAGGCGCACTCACATTGGCGTACCACATCCTGGAGCTTTTCGCTTCCCACTCCCCTGCAGCTTGCCTTCTGGTCCCAGATCCCTCGCCCACCCAAGTCTATGTCTCTATCTCCTACCACCTTTGGTTTTGCCCTTTAAATTATTCACATTTCAGGTCTGCCGTGCAGAACATACGTGATGCATAACCTGCTGTGCCTGCCTTGTTTCACTTAGCATTTAGCATTTTAAGTGTCTTCTTACAAGGGCCAGAGAGACAGCTGAGTGGACTAAGCGCCTGCTTAGGCAAGCAGAGGGACCGAGTTCTATCCCCAGGACTACATGCCATGCTGGGGTGTGCTGAGCTGGCCACCAAGACCAGATGTGGTGGTGCACGCCTGCAATCCCAGCGCTGGGGAGGCTGAAAACAGGAGGATCACTGTGAGTCCGAGCTGTGTGGTGAGACCCTGTGACAGATATGTTAAAAAACAAACAAAAGGTATTCTTACGTTGGCTGCACCATCTCCCACTCCAGCCGGAAGGACAGGAGCAAACGTTTGTTCCCACACATTTTCCTCCATTCATGCACATCAGATGACAGATACCTTCAGGCAAAGGACCAGGTAACAGCTCTTAGCCAGGAATGCTGTGTGATGGCTTAGCCTAGAGGTGGCAAGGAAGTTTAGCGGTGTCTTACCTCTTTGGCACCATCTGCCAGTGTATCCTCCACGACAGACGCACACATTGTTTCTCATGCGGTGGCCGCCATTTTTGCAGGGAGGGTGACAGATAGCTAAAAGGACACAGCGCAGTGTGTGAATACAGTTACCAGATGCTGTCCTGTGCACTATGTGCATGTTACTAAAGGGTCAGAACTGCAAGTTGGTGAGAGCACTCTTCCTAATCATGAAATATGCGGCTCACCTAGTCTGCTAGCGGGCTAGCACAGTTTTTACGTGGACTGGACTCTTCATGATGAACGGAGGCTTTGATATCATAGTGCACATGTCTTAAACTCTATGTTTTACCACATTGTGAAGTAAAGCATACAAAGATTGAACTCAGGACCCTTTGCTCGCCAGGCAAGCGCTTATTCTACTAAGCTATCTCACCATCCCTAAGCTGAACAAAGCCATGAACATAATAAATCCCTAAGCTGAATAAAGCCATGAACATAAGTTAAAATCTAGCTCAAAAAAGGAATTGATTTGTCATTGGAAATTAGAAAAATCTCAATAATTTCCTCAGGAGGCCATAAGAGTATTACAAAATTCTTTTAAATTAACTCTTAGATACATACCAAGATCATGAGGAAGTTTTATTTGATCAATTCCTGTGCTTTTTGGTAAAAATTTCTTTTTTGCCTTTGAGTGCTTCAACAAATGTATTTATAAATGTTTAATAAGCAAAATGATTACATTTATTATTTTAATAGAATTATTTATGTTGTCCTAATTATTTTAGTTAATGCTTTAGCCATTTGTGTTTAGACCATATTACATCTTAAATAATTACATCCTAGGATGTTCCTACATTTGTAAGCAATTATATTCCTTTTCTTTTAAGAGTGAAAACAAAGCAGCCCCCAAAAACAAACAGCCAAAAATAAGGACAGAAGCAGATTTCTTTTTAACCGTAAATCCTTGACTCTATTTGGAATATTTGTTAGATATTCAGAATACACCTAATATCTTCTGTGTACATCATGCTGTTCTATGGAATTCAGAAGTTAATATTTAGAATTTTTGTAAGAGAATTATTTTTCATATATGAAGACTGAATATTAATAGTTTGCTCGTTTGTTTTATTTAGAAAATAACGTGAATTTTGGACATCCTACCACTGAACTACAGCTGGGCTTCTAGATGTAGTATTTCGTGAATATATATATAGGCCCACCTGTCCAGAAGTTTTAAAAACTCTTCTGTAAGTGATATTAAAATGGATTCTATTGGTATGGTAAAAGCAGATTCTAAATTAACAAGCATATTTAACATGGTTTGATAGACCAGCTCTCCTTCTACCTGCTTTTTTTTATTTCCAAACACTGTAAAAAATTACACTGATTTTAAGTAGCTTTGTAAATAAAAATGACGTAGCATTATAATTATAAAACAATGTAATTGGATGTTTGAGCACCAGCTGTTTGTTATTTTAAGTTGGGCTTTCCTTGACTCACTCTTGAGCCTACCTTTGCTAATATTTTATTGATACATTTTTATAAAGCATTACTATAACAAACTTTACTGACAGTGGGAAAAACTGTGACAATGATTTGTATTTATACATTAAGTGAAGTTTAGCTTGGATTATCCGTCATTTTCCCAATGTACTCTTCTTGTCATTAGTTCCCTTTGCCATGTGACTTTGTGACACCTCTACCCCACTGGAGGTGGAGTTTACTTTCTTACAAAATTGTTAGTGTTTTTTGTCATGTGATTTTTTTTTTTTTGCCAAAGTTGGGTGAGTAGACAAAATGTAAGAAGCAGTTGTGTATGTACAAGTAATCAGCTGAATCATGCTGATTTTTCGTTAGTATTCCACATTTCAGGGGCCAGCCACCAGCATTCATTTCTACTACACAAAGACCCTGTGGATTGGTGGATTGGACTCTAGACTCCTGGACCTGTCTATCTTCCTCTGTAGACTAGCGCTTAGGCGGGGCAGGACATTCTCACACAAATAGCGAGAGCAAAAAGCCAGAGTAAACTGCAGAGAACACACAGAGCTTGCATGCCTTGCTTTTATCAGCTGTGAAATATCCTTACATTCTTCACACGATTTAAGATCAGGTGTGTTTATTTGAATAGAATGCGCTCCATTACAGAACACCATAACCAAGGCCTATGGTTAGAAATTCAGATTTAAAAATTGTTCATGGCAGATAACTTTGTATAATTAAAAGTGATGCACAAAAACATGAGTATAAAGATAAGCATTACATTGACACAAAAATCTACATAATTAAAATAAATATAAGGGAACAAAATCTGGTTTTATCATCCACTTGTAAACACAGGAGTTTTAGGGACAGGCAGCTCTCACACAAAATTCTACAGGACTCAGAAGGTAAACCCAACGAACTCTAAGGTGAGCCAAGGTATCAGTGATTGTAAGAGGTAAGGGAAATTAGTAGGCATATTTAGGGCCAGGGAGAGAGCTCAGTGGCATAAGCACCTTCCTGGCAAGCACAGAGTCCCAAGTTTGATTCCTGGTACAGAAGGTATATTTATACATTTCTCCCACTATCATTTTAAGCTTTGATACTAAAAGATAGTTTGACCTTATTATGGTTTTAGTTGAATTTCTTTTTCCTTTGAGATCCTATGTACAGCATCTGTCCCTCTAACTTACTTTTAAGTGTCTCCTAATTTTATTCATGTGCTTTTCATGTGTGCGTCGGCTTCCCTTGGTCCCACGCGGGCTCACAAAAGGACGTGATCCAGCACTGGCTGCACCAAACCTGAAAACCCGGGCACTGAGCTCCGAGGTCTTACTACTAATACCAAGCTTCCAAAATCTAAGGTGGCATGGAAGGCATAAAGACTAATTCTCAAAATCTACTCTCTTCTCACAGAAACCTGTTTCCTGGGCCTTTGAAAGGTGTTCAACAGAAAACGTTTACTACAACTTAATAGTTCAGATTCTCTTCTGTATCCAATCATATAACATAGCACCTACTGTTGAGAATTTTTCTCACTATGTTTTCCATCTACTGAAGAACCATGACAGATGCAGATTTTATTTTCTTCCTTACTTTCTCTACTATAAACTACACTTATTCCTCAGAATGGATTTGGGTGCTCTCTGTTTCCCTGTCTCTGTCTCTTTCTGTCTCTGACTGCCTCTGTCTCTCTCTCTCTCTCTGTCTCTGTCTGTCTGTCTGTCTCTGTCTCTATCTCTGTCTCTTCTCTGTCTGTCTCTGTCTCTCTCTCTGTCTCTCTCTCTGTCTCTCTCTCTGTCT